>RSEH01000075.1:11731-170632 GCA_006503475.1 Stentor roeselii | reverse complement strand
CGATGATTGTATGTGGATTAGAAAGAGGCGATATTTTGTATTTAGATTGTCGTTCTCTGAGGGTAAAAAGGAGGTATTTATTTGAAAGATTGGAAATTTATTTTATTCGGCCATCAAGTGATTTGAATGTTCTGGTTTATTCAAGTTCAAATAAAACAAGTTTTGTTGATTTGAAATCGATGAAAAGTTTAGTGAGTCATAATAATAGAATTTTGAGTGGGAAGTTTACATTATCGAGTTTTGTGTTCATAGATTTTGATTTTTATTTTTATATTGTTAAAAATTTTGAAATATGCAAGAAAATAATACTTATGAGTTATGGATATCAATTATATTTTTTCAAATGTGAGAATTATGTTATGATTAAAGAAATAAGTTCGAATGTTATTTTGATAAATTTAAAAGAGGCTGAAACGTTTGAAAGATTAAAAAGTTTGAAAGAAGTAGTGAAGAAAGTAAACAAAAGAGAGTTTTTGATGAAAAGGAGCGATTTGATTTTATCATCTCTTTGGTCTGGAATTCAATTAAATTAGCTAGTTTCATCATCTTAATCATAGACTTATTATCTATTTTCATAATTTAAAAATTCTAAGATTCCATTTGATTATTTTATTAAGTCATTTATTTCCTTCTTAAATATTAATACTAGCACATAAACTCAAACACTTAATTCTCAAAATATAAACTGCAAAAATTTCTCAATAAAATTATTTCATTAAAAGACAATCGATTTGTCCAAAAATAATATTCCTTCAGGAACCCTTCAAATATCTTATTATAATATAAGATGCAGATCAGGCTGAAGAAGCTCTTCGCTGTGATCAACATACCAATAGCTCTAAAACCCAGAGTTTTAAGTTTTCAGTTTTGGTCTACTAAGCTATGCAGAATTTAATTTCTTTATTATAATTTAATAGACCCTTTCAGTCCTTTTTTTTTACATTGCAGAATACTATTCAATCAATTAGTGAATAGAGCCTCTTAAACAAAGATCTTTGGAAAAGAATTTGCTCTCAAATAATCGACTATATTGGGAGCTAAAACTTTGGCTTAAATATGCTGGATTGGATATAAATATTATAAAAGTAAACAACCAATAGTATTGAGAGAAAAATATTAGCCAAAACCTGGATACAAAATAAAATGAGATTAATTCAAGAGACTGTTATTAATGGAACAAATTGAAAATGTTATTTATGTTAAAGAGGTTCATGAAGGAAATTAAAAAGTTGATGATCTAAACATTCAAAAGAAACTTCAAGATATTGAAGAAGAATTAAACTATTCAGCTGTTTTCAAAAAAGAGGTTGCCATTTAAAAAATTTTGATTCAATTTAATAGTAAATACTGCATACATCTTATATTAATTTACCAATTATATCTTCAACCCATTCATAGAAGAATAATGGGAATACTCTGATTCGGAAACATGAAATAGTTTAAAATTGTTTAAGACTCCAACTGAGCCAACCTTTTGGGTTTTTCAATCAGTTCAGTCAATTTGTAAAGCGAGGTCACTCTTTTAAAGTATTAGTCTTTTTCAGCCCTGCGCTTACAGCCAAATTGATTTATTGAGTAGACCCCACTTCAATTTTCAAATTTTATCTTCAGTTTATGGGTTTATAGTCTTGAAGTCCTTCCGTATGAGTAGAATTATTTGATTATTTAGTAGTTAATTAGAAGATTGTATAGGAAAATAAACTACTTGAATTATTTAGGAATAGATTTTTTTTCTAGAGGCATTCAGATGTGAATATGAGGAATAATCACTAGTTGAATTTTCCATTTAAAGATCTTTAGGTATTTTTATAAGCATTTTCCTGGATGAATGTTCAAAGTTTGATTTGTGATGAGAACTTGTTTAAAAATACAAGATCTCCATTTGTAATAACTCTAAAAAATAAAAAACCTGAACATTAAAATAGGAAATTTTTAGAGTCTTAGCGTAAAACATTAAGACTAAATTTTAAACTTTAAAAAATTCTTATAAAAAAATACTTTGAAACATGTTCAAGGCAGTAAATTTTTTAAATATTTCGCAGCTTCAATGAACCTATCAATAAAAATATAAAAATCTATAGATGAATAATATCGCTTAAATCTACCAATTTATTCAAAATCTAACTCAACTAAGGCAAAGGGTCATTAGAAGTCTTGATAACAACTGATTTCTGTTCAAGATAGTTTAAATTCCGTCTTCTCCCGTTTCTCTTCCGATTCCAGCATCTTTGTATCCTCCAAATGGCAAATTTTCACTGTAAACATAATAAGAATTGGCAAAACCATTTCCAGCTTTAATTCCATTAACAAATTTCAAGGCTGTTTCAATGTTTTTTGTCACAAATCCAGCTCCCAGTCCATAGTTGGTATTATTAGCTCTTGCAATAACCTCATCCACATCCTTAAACTTCAAAATCAAGAAGACAGGTCCAAAGATTTCTTCCCTGCCAATGTTCATATCATCAGTGATATCAGAAAGACAGTAGTTTCAACAAATAACCCTTTATTCCCAAATCCTTCCCTCCAGTGAAGAGTCTAGCTCCTTCTAGTTTCCTTTCTCAATATACCTAAGACCTCTCTTCATCTATAGCTCATCAACCTGAGTACTCTGCATCGTAGTCTCATCAAGAGGATTCCCATGTTTTCTTCCGCAGCACAAAACCGTTTTTCTCACAAATTCATCATAAATCCGTTAACAAAAACCCAAGACCCAGTAATCAATCATTTTCCTCAATTAAAAAAACTCCAGCTTGTAACTGAGCAATTACCAAGTCAAGTTGAGCATCTTCCATGATAATATAATGACTTTTCCCTCCCAGTTCTAAAGTCACTCTTTTCAATCAATAAACTCCTGCCTTCCTCAATATTTCAAGTCCAACTTCAGTCGACCTGTGAAAGCAACTTTATCAATTCCTGGAAGCAGCAAGATCAGGGCCAGTATCTCCTTCGCCAGGTACAATATTGACGACACCAGGAGGGAATCCAGCTTCAACACTAAGTTCTCCAACTCTCAATTCAGTTAAAGGAGTCTATTCAGCAGGTTTCAAGACACTTGTCCATCCAGCATCGAGAGCAGAAGCAAGTTTCAAGGCTTGCATCATTATTGGGAAGTTCCAAGGAATGATTTGAGCAGCGACTTCTTTGAGTTCAAGACGAGTATAAGCGAAGAAAGGACATTATACCGATGGTCTTTCCGAAGACTTTATCTGCGTAATCCACGTAGAATCTGAAACATTGAATTGTCAGCTGCAGGTCTTCGAACCTCGCCTCTAAGACAGGCTTTCCATTGTCTAAAGACTCCAGCTGTGCCAGTTCTTCTATTTTTTTCTATCAAATCGGCAAGTTTGTAAAGAAATTCGCTCTTTGAACGGCACTCGTTCTTCTCCAGGGCACTTCGAAAGCTTCACAAGCAGCGTGACGGCTGAGTCGATGTCTTCGGCGGATAAACTGAATGTTGGCGATCAACAATTCGGTTGTTGGGTTTAGTGTCTTGAAGGTTCTGTTGGCTGATGAATTCACCCAGTTGTTGTTGATTTGGACCTGAGTCTTGGATGATGCTTTCAGAGAGTGTCTGAGGAACATTTATATTCTTCTTGCGAGTACAGAAATGCTTTGGAATTTTAAGAGTGGATTTTTTGGGTCATTGAATCTGGGGTGGTAAAGAACAGATGGAAAATAAGGGAATTTGGAAATTTTAGGGAGAATGAAGGAGTTTTGATTTATTTTGACCTGTATGGTAAAGATTTTAGTTTTTTTTTTGTAAATATAAGCAAACAATTTTTTTTAAAATAGAATTTCACAACAAATAGCTCATAAGATTTAGATTCTCTTTGTACCGAATCGGTGTATTAAACCATTATTCTTATATAAACACTATAATATAATCAAAGAAGATTTAATGCACAGACTTCAACGAAAATGACACGATTTTCTTGTTTAAAACTTTACTGCGCTTAGAATTTGTTCAAAACCAAGAAAGAAAGGAGAATATGCACTTAGATCACAAAATTATGGTGATCCCTTGAAAATACAATCTTCTGATGATGAAGCTAAAAGCCACCTGAGCAAATTTAAGAAAATTTAATTCAACTCATCAATTTACTCAGAATCATCGAGATTTAACTCCAGAAACCTGACATGAACTTAATCTGTTCGAAGAGAAATAAAGGATAGCATAAATGCATTGAAAATGAGGAAATATGCGATATTAATTTCATACATTTTAATAGCAATCAATATACTCTAGAGAAATCCCCAAAATATTGAAAGAATTCTAAACTTTCAATCTTGCAATTGATAATAGCTTGAGTCTCTAGAAATGCTGAAAATAACGAAACTGAGGCTTAAGACAACAACTGAAGTTTAGGTAAAAATGCCACTCTTGCAATATTACTAAGTTCAAGGCATTAGAAATAGAAATCAGATCTGCATGAACAGTCTGGCCAGGAAACCCTAAATATATTGAAGTAGCAAAAAACAAATACAGAGTGAATAAGTGATAAATGAAACAATTATTTTCTAGAAACAATAGATCTACGAAAGGGATCTAGAACTTATCAAAGAAATATAAAAAGGAATCAGAAAGCAAGAGATTTATCGAGTAAACCTAAATCAATAATAAAGATTTGGAAAAGAACCAAGAGGCCTTATTTCATGTTAGTAAAAATAAATTTTTTCTATTAAGCTTGAAAAAGGAAAACCCTGCAAAATACAAGCAAACTATGAACTCTTGCTTGAAGAAGGCCTGAATCGAATCGAGATGACTATGAATCACACGAAGCCTTTTATCCACATCAAATACAACCTTAAATTACTTCAGACTTAAAGAAACAGTCAGATTTAATTGAAAATAGCTTATATAGATCAGAAAGCTTGATGTACAGATAATTTAACCAATCCAAAAGATAATAATTTTCAGAATAAAACTTTATAAATCTCAAATAAAAAACTTTAATTTTTGCACAAAACCTAAGCTGATAAATATCTCCTAATTGAAGAGATAATTCTGCGAGTTTGATTACACTTAAATTCTGAAAACTAGGGATTTTTGTGATAATCTTCAAAAAACAAAGGACTTCAAAATTAGAATGAAAAATAAAGAAATTATATCAAGAATCATTTGATAATAATTAAATGAATAACCACTAGAGAATTCATCTCAACGAACGATTAGGTAATGTGCATCTAGAAATACAAAATTTTGAAATTTTAACTTAATCTAAACTCTTTAGCCTAAGGATTTCATCTAAACTGATGATAAATTGTAAAAATAATCATATCCTAAAGTATCTTAACTACTTTAAATAATTTTTGCAAAATAGCTGCACACACATTAACTATTTTCTTTAATCTCTTATAACCTCTTCAAATCTAATCTTTCTATAAGCCAGGTCACATCAAATGAATCAATTTTCTTATCTTATCATTCGGCTCCAAGGCTTGACCTGTAAAGAATCGATTATAAGACAAATTCCTTTCAAGACAAGTTCTACAATATTCTAAACACTATTTAAAGCGAAAATGAAGACAATCTTATAATGTATTTGTTTCAGAGACTTGAGCTCAAAGCAGGATATCAAGTGAGCATAAGTGCTGAAAATGAGCAAATCAAGGCTAAAGTTCAACATAAAGACTCTAAAAGAGAATGGGAAGGAGTCTTGAAAGGCTTTAGCTTTAAGGATTTACTATGGATTGCAAATCATCCATCGCTATTCAAAGGCCGTCTTTATATCAACCAGAAAACTTTAGAGGTACAAACTTACCAAGGACTTTTTCGAGCTAGCATTACGGCTCGTCAAATTCAGATTGAGAAAGACAGAAAAAATCTTTTAGTGAGATTTGGCAACTTAGACCAACAGCTTCTTAACAATAACCAGAAAAAAGCAGCAGAGATAACCTCTAAAATCACGATGGACATGATGAATGGGTATTTTGAACAAGAAATAATAAATGAACTATCCAGGTTCAGACCTTATGAATGTGGCCTTCCTATGATGATCGTTCAGAACCTCTTCGAAAAAATAATGAACCCAAATATATGGAAAAGCTGTTCTTTCACTTACAATCGTCAGAAATTAACCAAAAGAATAAGAAAATTTCGTTATGGTGCATATTATGAAGAATGGAGAAGGTCCTCTTTTTCTGAAAGAACAGAAGGAAAAGATACTTAAGGATTTAAGTGAAATAATCCTGATAGTTAAAAAAAGAGAAAGAGAGTTACCAGAGATATCAGTCGTCTTGGAGTTGAAAGTCGTTAGGAGACTCATCGCGAAGGCTAAGAATTTGCAACAGTACTGGAAAACAATTATAAATGAATCTTCGGAAATATGGGGTATCTGCAAGTCCTTGAAGAACTTCGACCCTGCTCCTTTTTTGAATGGAATTTCAAGGTTATCAGTGAAAATACGAAATAATTTTACAGCAAACTTCATACTATATGCTCAAATTCGAAATTTTTGAAATGATTCAGGATAATTCAAGTGATATTCAGCAAAAAAGAAAGGAACTGTTGCAAGAAGAATTCAAGGAAATAAATATATTGGATTGGAAAGGAAAATATATTTTATTGGACTATGCTCAGGACTGTGTTATTGAGAAAAGAATTTCATAAGAATATGTGGTTGATATTGTTGAAGAAGTTTTCAAGTTAAGTGATTATCAAAACTGGGAAATCAGAGAAAAAATGTGTGCAGTTTTAAAGGTACTTAAAAATAATAAGGATACAATAGTTAGTGAAAGAGCAAAAGAAATTTATGAGATTAGAAGATTAAATGAAAAAGATAAAAGAGTAAAAATTATTATAGAAGATAGAAATGCAGAAAATAATGAAATAATAAGTAGCAACAACATAAAATATTTTGATAAGCTAATTAAACAACAGATATATAGAGATACAGAATGTGAAAATATACATAAAATATTTAAAGAAAAGAATATTATCAGTATAGTGGGGTCGCTGGGATGGGAAAAACATGCCTAGCACTCCAATACTGCAAAAAATATACAGAGGTATATGATATTATAATTCAAATAGGCTCAGCTAATATGAAATTGGATATTTTAAGATTAGGTAATCTTATCGAAGTCCCTGAAAATGAAAATGCAGATAAATTAATTAAAACAAGACTTAATACTGGAAAAATAAAAGAAAAAATCTTACTATTTTTTGATAGCTTTAACTCATGGGATGAAATAGAAGAATATTACACTGAATCAATGAATATTAAGTATTTGATAACTTCAAGAATGAGTCACTGGAATTCTTGTCTAGATATCAGTTTGCTGAAAAAATTTCAATATAATAAAGATTTATTTCTTATCTAGTTTAATTTTATGATTTTTAGATAATTTTGGAAAGGCGTTCGATCTCCAAATGAGTCAATTCAGTCATAATTTTATTTATCTTGAAAAGATAGGAATAAATCATTAAAAAATTTCTTATGAAATTGATTTTTTAACAGATAAATATGTTAGTATAATAATTAATAATCTAGGAAACTTTATCCCCATTATCAATCAATAAAACTTATCCATAAATTTTTCTTGTGAATTCTACGCCAAATGATAATATCTAGATTCTTTTTGGTGTTAGCAGTAGTCATTGATCTATCAGGAATTTCCAAAAAACTTTTTTTCATCTCTTAACTCAACTCCACTAAAATCCACACACCTTTTACTCTATGACCGCTATAATATTTCATTTAGCCCATTTGCACACATCAATCTTTATTGCTAACCCATTACCACTATTTCTTGTATCTGTGATAGTTAAAGTTAAACAAATATTGATAAAAAATCCATTTTAATAATCCACGACTGTGTCAGTACTATTCACAGAAAATAATATTTCCTTAATTATTCAAATTTTCCTAAGCCATAAAAGGCCAGAAATAGTATTTCAGTTATTTTTAAATCTCTGTTAAAGAAAAATGCTCTTTTCTCAATCGATACTTATTTTTGAGAATTGCGTTTATTGCATATGTTGCTTAGACTATTAGGTGTTAGCCGAAGTGTATTTTATCAGTATTTTGGACAAGATAATCTTTGCGAAAAATATTTTTATCCATTTAAATAATCAAAAGTAGCAGTTTCATTAGGAAAAGCTAGCAAATACCCTAAGGGTTGAGTAGATTTTTTAATATTTAGTAAGTTAGCCATTAATTACTTTCGCAAGATCATTTATGATAAATTTCCTATATCTTGCAAGCTTACTAAATTATGAGTGAATAACTTATTTGTTTTTTTTAGTTAAAAAATTTGAATTAACAGTTTTTTGAAAGATTGAGGCTTCCATAATACAGTAGACACTGTAAAATTTGACTTCCTTGTAAAGTAAGCAACTAAATGAAATGCGTAGATTTTTTAAACAGAGTCTAAACTTTACAATTCTAATGATTTTCATTTGGATTAACTGAGCACCTCCTTTTTTTTAATCTGGACATAAAAGATATCCCAATAGTGAAATGATTTTTCATTAATATGCATTATAATTAATGTTTTAAAGAATTTTTTAATAAATACAGAGATAAGTTTAAAGTATTGGAATTCCTAGATGAGATCATTGTGATAGAGGCTCCAAATAAAAAAAAGGAGTAGATCAAATATAAAAAAAATAATATTCAATTCTAAAATAATAGCATCAATAATTCCTACGGCAAAGATATCTGGAAACTAAAAATGATGAAATAAGTCAATTACCAATAAACCAAAAAATCAATATTCCTTAATATAAACCTATGATTCGAAAAGAGTTTTGAAATCTACAAGAAATAAAAAACAATCAAAATTAAATTATAAAACCATAATTGGAATAATAATCTAATCACTAGCCCTTTGGATTTTCAGTTATACAGGCTTGATTAACTTTGAAACACAATTTAGTTACTTTAAGTATAAAAAAATAATTCTTCTAAGTTTTGATACTTCAATCAAAAAATAAAATCTCACATCTAATAGTTTAATCAACTATACTTAAACCCTCAGCAATCCAAAATCTTGACTAAAAATATGTCTTGCTATATTGAAGGCTGTAGGAATGAACTTTGCTTTGTTTGCGATGATTGTAATCCAAAGATATATTTTTGTGAATATCATCCAGTATATAAGCACTCAGAAGAAACAGATCATTATCCAAGGATTTTGAAAAAAGGAGAAAATGATTCAATTGAATTCAAAGAAGCGAAAATTCTAATACATAGATATATCGGACAGATTCAAAAATTTACTCAAGAAATAATTCATTCTTTGGAGAAGACTTGCAAAAAAATAATCCAAAATCTTAAAATTGAAAATCGAAATATTCAAAGTATTTCTAATCTTAAAGTGCCTGATTTTCATACAGAAATTATTAATTGTCTAATTACTCAAACTGGAATTATTTCTGAAGTCATAAAAATCAATTTTCCAAGTCAAATAAGTGAATTACAACAAAAAATACTTGAAAGAAGCAGATCCTTAAATATTTTGGCAGGATTAGAAGAAAAAGAAGAGCAAAAGGAAATGGGAATCTCGCCAGGTTATATCTATTTAGGTTTCAACCAAATGAAGTTTAAAGAAAAATGTAATTATGTGAGAAAAAATTGGAGATTCGTTAAGATATATTCATATTCAACAGAATTTTTCATATCAAGTGATGAAAAATACTTATTTCATTGTAATCATCATAAAGGTACGAAAGATTAAGATTGTGAACTAAATTGAAGGGAGTAACCTGAATCAAAGCCTGTAATCTACATCAAAGACAGTAACCTACAACTGAGATAGTAATCCACATCGAAGACTGTAAAATATATCAAAGGCAGTAACCTCCATAAAGACTGTTATCTACATTTAGGTAATCGATATAGTAGACTGTATCATCTATATAGTACATGTTTGGAACTTGGAGTCAAAAAAATCCGAGGAATGCAAAGCTAATGAGCAAAATTATCGAAACGATGAAGTTTATGCAAGAAGATGGAAGGATTTATATCCTGAGTGCATATATGAAAAATGGGATCGCTAGTTAGTAAATATCTAGATTATTATTATTAATGAAGTCTTATGATGATGATAAATTTTAATATTATTTGAAGCATGCATAAAGAGATGAATTAATTAAGAATTTCGTAGCTTGTGAAACTATTGGAGTAAAATTAAAATATTTACTTGGCCAGATGAAATGAAAGAAATTTTTTAAGAAATATTTACTTAAGCATGCATCATACTTCATTCAGAACAGAGATTAACATTTATCTATTCTTAACACTATGTTGATTCATAGATTGCTGGATCAGTGAGTTGAATATTATTCTTATGCTTGAGGCAAATTAAGGAATAGAAACATATATATTAGATCAGTTCTTAGATGGTAAGAAAAGTTATAGTTTTGCAGCTAAAAACTATGACAAAGTAAATCGATAATCTTCATTTACATTCTTATACCTTGATCAAATGCTTGGGTCATGTGATGATAAAAGAAAAGGTATATCGAGATTTAACTAGCTGAAATACCAGCAGATCTCTTTTATAAGGAACTCTGTTTTTAAACCTAATAGAAGGCTTTTAAATCTAAATTAAATAAGGCATATTAATATTGCTAGAAAGGGTAATCAGAAACACAAAATTAACTTAATCTTGAAAGTTTTATAATTATAAATAACGAATTAATTAAGATAATATTTTGAAAATTATGTTTTCAAATTTATTGATAATCGATCTTTTCATATTACTTATAAATTGATAGTCTTTAAAAGCCTCAAAAAAAATATTATATGTGACATAATTAGTTCCTAAAGTGATCATTAGCGAAATTTTTAAAATTTCAGATGGTTCTTTACAAGACCAAATTACTTCACAGGCATTATCATAAATAAAAATTAGATTATTCAAATTTCGATATTCAATACTCTGTTTTGCTGGATCAATAGAAGTTCCAACAGAATACAAGTAACTTTGTGTAGTAATAATTGGATTCCTGATTAATCACATTTCATTTCTTAAGACCCTGTTTAAAAATCAGGAATAATTTTCAAGAGAGCAGGTAAAAATGAACACTGCTCAGATTAACCTTAAAAACCAGAATCAGTAATTCTAGAATAAGTAAAATCCGTAATTCATAAATTCAAAGTAATTTTTTGATTTTGAAACTGAAATCAGAACTCTAAATTACCTTTCTTCAGTGAAAATTATTTCAAATAATTTACTAATAATTTCTTCGTTCTCAATAGATCAGGACAACAAAAAGAATTCATATCTTCTTATAACTATTAGCAAGAATTATTGATTTGCAAAATTAATTAATTTAAACAAAATATCAGAGAATCAATTTCTTCATAATTAATAAGATGGTTTCTTTTTTCTCAAGTTTTGAATGATTCTTCAAAAAAGAATCTAAGGATTATTTAGAATAATTATATTTTAGGAATTATGATAAAAAAATATGCATAAGCTTGTAGAATCAACTTCTAGTTGATTTTTTTAAGACCTCAGAGTAGAAGCATTGCATAATAATTTCACTGGGTGAGGTAAATCGGTTCTAGTTTCGTTCTCGACTGATGCTGTGAGTGCAACTTTCGTAATCAAATTTATTTAGCGTATATAATTTCAACAAAAGATTGTTTTATCTTTCTTGACTAATTCTTTTCTAAGGAGTTAATTTATTGGCTTTTATGAATTTAAACATTGAGAACATTCGAAGAGAAGTTAATAAAGTATTTCTTTCAATAAGATTTCTTTAAATGCTTAATCTTGAATGATATCAACTAGCTGGTTGGATATAAGCACACAAAATGTTACATTTAAATTTTGGCTAAGACAAGTGAATTTTCATTCCTTTCATTGGAGTCTACAATATTCTAATCACTGAGAGGCCGTTCATATTCGAGTATCAGTTCTGGGAAATTTGCATTTTTCAGCTGAGGATTCACATATTTAATGACTTAGGCTGATAATAGCAAAGAGTTTTTTTGTTTTGCTTGAAAACCTAAGCCATATAGGATTGAATTTTTGTATCACCCTGAGATTTATTCGGTGATCTAGAAAGTTTCAATATTATTGGATCATGAATTCATTTATGAATACCTTTTTGTATTGTCAGCTTACAAGATCTTCATGATTTAGAAGGTTCTAAATCAGTCTATTAGCCCTGATTCACCTCTGCCTTTGTTTTAAGTATAATCAAGACTCCTTATTCCTTTCTGGCTTTAGCACATATAGAAATCTAAATATGTCATATTCGTCTACTCAGCTCAATACATAATCAATTCTAAAGTTAAGTCCCCAAAATGATGCTCAAGGGATTCAGAAATCTTTTTTTAAATTCAAATCAGAAATCCTTAAGACTTAAGATATTGAAAGTATTGAGTTAATCACTAAAATATAATAATTAAATAGATTAATTCAAATTTATCACATAAAAAATCATTATTTATGCGATAGGACTATAAATCTTAAATTCTATGAGTATTGATTTCAAATTTTATCATAGCTATAAATATGTCCTGCACATACGACGGTTGTTCCATGGAAATAAAAAATTCTTGTAGAGATTGCTGCAGAATTACATATTGGTGCGATATTCACAGTAAAACTCACGAAAATGAAACAGATCACAAACTTACCTGCATAAATAAAGAGAAATTCACTGTAGTATCTCCAACTACACTAAAATCAACAATCGAAAATTACATTATCGAAATGGTAAAAGATACTGAAAAAGTAATCACAGCTTTAAAAAAGGCCTCAAGTGACGCAATAAAAACCTTGAAAGAAACAGCGAAAAATATGAAGAACATCTCTGAGTTTGAACTTGATATAGAGCTAGCATTGTTTCAATTTTCAAAGGAAAGAATCACTTTTTTAGTAGAAGAGGTAGGACAGATATCAAAAGACATAAAAATCAATTTGAATGCTGAATTAAGTGATTTAAAACAAAAACTTGATGAAAAAGAGAAGATCCTCACAGACATTGGCAGCCTTCAACGAACCTTGCAAGACTTAGAAAGAGTAAAAGGTTATGCTTATTTAGAACTTCAATCCTTGGGTAAGGAAGAAAAGATAAAATTTTTCTTGGAAAATTTCGGAGAAATTTATGACACTTATGGTTGTAATGAAGAAGCTATTCGGAATAACTATCGAGAACTACTATTTTCCAATGATGGAAAATATTGTTTTTATTGTAATTTCTAAAAGATTGTAACATTAATCGAGGGAGTAATCTGCATCAAAGGCAGTAACTCAAACAAAGATGGTAAACTACAATCAAGATGGTAACTTACAAGGAAGATGGTAACCTAAATAGAAGATTGTGAACTTCATTTAAGATCGTAACTTAGAACGAAGGAGGTAAAATAAATTTAGGTAAGAGATATCAAAGCATGTTTCATTTAAATAGTGGATGTTTGGGACTTGAACTTGAAAATTGCTGAACCTCTTCAAGGAGATGAGGGAGACTGGTTCTATAAAGGAAAGTTTGCAAGAAGAATGAAAAATCGTTACCCTGAGTGCATCTTTCAAGCATGGGGATATTAGTTAGTAATTAAGTAGATTTATTAATAGTATTATGATGAAATCATTTTCCTTCTTGATTCATCGTAGTCTTTATATATTTTTTCTAGTAATCAATCTTATAGTCGCTTCAACTATTTTCAGGAAATGAATCTTCGAAGAGGAACCTATTCGATCATTCTCTTCTTATTTAATCAAGTTAAAATTATTTTCAAGATGATTAATGCTAGGAATAATGTTATAGGTTCAAGATAGGATTACAATAGTTTCTATGAAATTTCTCAACACAAATGATGTAAATGCAGATATGATGTGAATGATTGATATATTTAGACTTATATTTAGCTGAATAAAGAATATAAGTTTTAGTATGTGCGGCTATTAGGATTAATAATGAGTTGAGGGAAAATTTGGGGATCTGCCAATATACACAATTACCACTTTTTCAAGCCTTCACTACCTTTAAAATCGGGAAACTTAAGAACTTAATACAGTATGTTGAGTTCATGAATTTACTAGTAAGAATTGATTTCGCACAATATGGGATATCATTACTTAACAAAATTTGTTGGATTTTTTTCTAAATAGCCTTATTTTCAAAAACTACCAGTTTATAAATCTTTTTATAAATAAAAAATTAATGATTAAGATTTTTAATATAAAATATTATAGCACATTAATTTATATTCGATGAACCTTTTCTCATCTAGTAACCATCAAAACTGTAGAAGTATTTATACATAAATCGATTGACTTATGCTGTTTATTCTGGCCAGAAATATTTTTTTAAAGGAATTACTTATCAAACTTGAAGAGTAGGTGAAATAAAAAATCTATAAAGTCAAAAAATTTAATTATTTTTATATTATAGCAAATTTGTGAAATTTCAGGCACGAAGCAAAACTAAATTAAATAAAGGACTGATTAATATAGTTTTATTTGAGTTTTAACCCTATGCCTATAAACTTGAATTCAACAAACTTAACTTGATTAAATAGTTCTAATCACATTAACCTAAAATTTTCTCCAGCTTTATCAATAAATCTTGATTACAAAATCGTAATATGAAAAAAAGACCTAGTGAAATCGCAACCAGTAACATTTTGGAATTTTGATAAAAACTAATTAAGTCGTTCCCTGAAATCGTTTCAAGAAGAAAAACTGAGTAAAAACCTATTTTTTAATAATTTTCTCGTTTTTGAGGGAATTTATAATTTATTCTATCAGCTATTGAGAAATATTAATTCTAATAAATCATTTTTCATATCATATCTCATCAGATATTATCAACTTAAAAGAATATAATCTAGTAATTATCTCTAGAAAAACTAAATAATATTGATTTTACTATTTAATGTTTGAGTAAATATACCATTTGAAGCTATAATTTAAAATCAATAAATCTATAAATTTTGTTGTGTAGTGATTTTATTAATTACTCAAAAATAGACTTTAATAAATGAAAAGTAAAATTAGCATCAGGTTTCTTTCGTGAATTCTAAAAGTAGATTATTAAATTATTAAAACAAATATCCTAATCAAAAGTTTATAATAAAATATGCTATGGAAATACATTTTAGTCAACTATATTCTAGTTTTCTCTGGAATAACTGCATTTTCTTTGCATTCCTTTTCCAGTTTAAGAAAAACAAAGAAATTATCATGCCATGAGTCATTATTCGAGAGGTCAAACTCTTTAATGATTTTGGCCAACATCTCAAATTTCATCGAAACTTTAATCAACTTGTTATTTGCGATGTTGACAATGATAAACAAAGCCGAAGACAACTCTTGGGCAGTATCTTTCATCATATCTACCTTCTTCACTCGCATATATGCATTTTCAATGGGTTTAAGAGTAGCTAGAATCTCTTCCCTTTACAATGCTCGATTAGAAGGAAAGATTTTAAAAAAAATTTTCCTTTTCAAATGGAAATCAAATTTCCTACTATGCTTTATTTACGGACTTCTCATGACATCTGTTTTCTTTACTCTCGATGTTTTTCTAGGTGATTTTATAATGGACATGTACATCATCAGAATTACTTACGCCTTGGAAAGTCTTATTCTGCTCTTTTCTTCGTATCACGTCTTCACTAAAGCAAGACATCCAAGTATCAGCCTTGAGTATATTTTTTATAGTTTAATCTGGGCTTCTGGGATTTCTCCTGGTGGCTTCACGAAAAGTTTGTTTATTATTCCATTGAGAAATACACTTTTACTACTTGTTTCTTATCTTTCTCTTGATAAACATAATCAGATCATTAGGCCTCAACTTCCGTTTATTGTTGAATTTGAGAACTTGTTTGAAATCAAAGAAATTTATGAAAATTTTAAAGATTATGTGGAAAGGTTTGGAAATTCTATGGAAAAATCAGCGTTTGATATGTTTTTTAGAATAAAAGTCAACCAAGTCTCGAGAAATAAAGATGTTAGTGCGAAAATCATGAATGATTTTCTATTGAATGATGAATTCACAAGTCTTAATAGTAGTATTACTTTATTAAACCTAGAAATAATTGAAGAAACTATAAAAGATTTGTTGACCAGGATTTCGAATTTATATCTTTCATCTTCTGAGTTTACAGAACTTAAGAGAACTTACTTCTTGAATTTTAACTGATTAATGTTTCAATTAGTTTAAGTTTTATATGATTCCCCGATAATCTTCATGTCAATCTGGATAACTGCATCTTGAATAATTCTTATAAAATTAATCTAAGAATTTTGCATATGATTTCCATTTAATTATTTAACCAATGAACTGTTTTGATTAAAAACGAGAATAACAGATTTCATCGAATCTTTTAAGCTGAAATATTTATTTCAATCAAAACTTCATCTATTTCATCACTCAATTTTATAAACCAATATTAGAGATAATCTGTATTTTCAATAAGTTAAGATAAGTTTCAAATTTCTCAACCTTTTGATTGAAGATGACTATACCATATAAGATAATCTAAAGTTTAAATCAATCCTTTCGCTAATACTAAAATAAAATTAACTCTCCACACGGTATAAGTCAAATCTTTCAAATTTTCACACCTTTCAATTGCAGCTATTTCAAATCTACCAAAATACTCCAGATAAATCCATAAATTTTCTTTAAAACACCATCATTAAACCCTAAATTCCTATCCCACAATAAAAATCCATTAAATCCCTTCTCCAAGAAAACCACTAAAACTCCATTCTCAAAAAACCATTTCAAACTCCTAAAACTTATTCCAAACAATTTCCTTATCAACTATCTCCGATTAATGGATTTTCACCAATTTTACGTCGACATAACAGATGAGCCCATCCGAAACGCGATGTCAGCTCTAAACATAAAAGAAGACGAGCTGAAAGTCAAGTAACCTCCATCCAGACCACTGGAATTCTTCGCAGGTGAAGACATTTCAGCAGAAATCCAAGAAATCAGATACAACCATCATCTATTCAAGTCAGAAAACGCGAAAAGGCGAATCGAAGAGTATCTACGTCAACAGGCAGAAGAAGAAGAACTAAAAAAACTGAAAAAATCTCCAACAAAGCATTTAACAATTGACAAAATCAAAAAAATCTACAACCAAAGAATCGCCCAGTTTCTAGAAAGTGAAAAAACGAGCAGAATTCAAGAAGAAAAAATGAATCAACAACTGGCAAAAACGAGAAATCTTGAAAAAAAAACTGAAGAAAAAGAAAGCAGCAGGAAGAAAAAAGAAGAGGTTATCTTAAAACATAAGGAAAATCTGAAAACTATTGACCTTGCAAGGAAAATGCAGGAAGAACTCACTATTGAAAGACTTAATAAACTTCCAGTCACTCCTAGAGTCATTCAGACCTCGCCGAGGCAGAGAAGAAATAAAGTCTTTTCTCTTACCTTAGAAGAAAAAGAAATCGATTACAAATTACAGCAGTTTCATGAAAAAATCAATAAATCTGCAGAAAAATATCACAAAAATCTACAGGATAAGGCAGAAACTGCGAAAAATCATAGAAAAAGAAGGAATTCTTTTAATAACTCGCTTTACTATGACCAGAAGTTAATGACCATCACCACAAAATACGACCAGGCTTTCACCAGAAGGAAAAAAATACGTGAAGAGTTCAACGAAAAAGTAAATGAAAAAGAAGCAAAATTTCAAGAAATTCATGAAAAAGTCAAAAAAATCTTTAAACTTGAAAACGAAAAAAACATCATGCAAGGTAAAAGTTTAGAAGAAAATGAAGAAAGATGTGAAGAAATCATCGAAGGACTTAAAAAGAAAAAAAAAGACTTAAATGAAAAAAAAAGTGAAAAAACTAAAGCGATGGAAGCTGGAGTCATTCAAAACATGCAAAAGATGAAAAAACTAGAAATCGATAGAAAGGAAAAAATCCTGGAAAAACATTTCCAAATTGAAAGGAAAAAAAAAGAGCTTTTCGATAAACTGGAAAGCGAAAACAAAACCATCAGGCAAAAGGCCATGAAATTCACAATAGAAAAAGAAAAATCTCAAGCCCTAAAATTCATGATTTCCAAAGCACAGACCCCTGGAGACCTTCAGAAACTAATGGAAAAGGTTCAAAACATCAGCAATTGTTAGACTTAAGTCCTTCTAACCAATCATCTGAATAAATGGAAACTCCGAAAACCTCTCCAATTTCAACAGAGCTAATAAAGTCAATCAGTATTTTCGGCCTTTCCTTGAGCACTCTTCGCAGTAACAGAAAATCAGCACTTTTCCTGACGAATTCGACGTCATCAGCAGGTGAATTAATCTGCAGCCTTCCGCCGAATTCAGACCATCTTCAATCAGCTCATGCAGAAGTACTTTTAATTTAGATGATCTTCACTCATGGACAAATAGTTTTAGAGAATTGTCCAAAAGCTCCAAGATTTATCTCGACGACAATCACGAATGAATTTAAAAATTTTACACATTTGCATTGTTTGATTACTTATGAAAAAATCAGTCCTTCTATTGTTCAGGAGTCGAAAGATAGACCAAGTTCTTTGAAGTGTTTTCAGATGTTTCAGAAAAATGATTCTGAGGAATGTGAAGAATACTGCTGCTATGTTCCTGTTGCACTTTGTGTGGCGACTTGCTCGGATTTTGTTGATGTTTTTAGAGAGATTTTAGAGAGTTTTTACTCGTTTTTGATTGAAATTGCACTTTCTGATAAGATTTTTAATTGTCAGCTTGTGCTTTCTATGGAGTTTATGAGGACTGTTTGTATGTTGTTGAATGACGTGATCTGTCCACCCGACGGTTTATCCTACAAAGTAAAGATAGGTGGAAAAGTGACCAGTTTCCCAAGTTGCAACAAGTCAGGTATCGGTCACAGTGAAAAGGCAGTAGCAGTTCTTCTAGACCTTCTAGACATCCGTAACATTTTAGAAGTATGGGAAAGTATTTTGCTTTGCAAGACAGTATTTTTCACAAGTTGTGACGAGTACATCCTCTACCTGGTGATCGAGGCCTTCAAGCAGCTGATCTTTCCCTTCAAGTGGCCTTTTTACATAATTCCAGTTCTCGGCCCAGGACTAAAAGACTATCTTGCAGTGCCAGTTCCCGTCTTAATCGGCTTCAACAGCACCCAGATCTCCATCGAAGAAGCCCAGGCCCAAGACAGCAAAGCCTGCATCATCGACATAGACTCAAACATCCTTCATTCAAGTCACTCTTCTCTTCTCTGTTCATGTTCAAAAAGTCTTCTCAGCAAGCGTCTTCAACTTCTAAAGGCTTATTATTACGTCGACTATGAAAGATTCAGAAGCTACAGAATGAACACCCTGGAAAGTGACATCGACGATGAGGACTTCTTGAAAACTTTGAAAAGTATGCAAGTTCTTCAAAGTCATGCAAAAGAAAAAGTCTTCGTTGACCTGGTCCGACATGTTTTTCTTTCTTTTTTCACTTCGAATTTTCAACACTTTAAACAGATCTTTCGATATGATTCACTTACACAGAAGATGGAATTCGTTTCACAGGAATTTCTGGCAGCGATTAACACCTGCTCTGAATGCACAATGGAAACTTTTTGGAACTCTTTTATCCAATGTAGTACTTTTGGAGAGTTTCTAAGGGAAGACCGCACAGATGATAACAATTTGAAGAGATTCATGCATATTATTTCATTGATCTCTAAAAAACAGTACAAAATTCATGAAGTTAAAAATTTTCCTGAATTTGAAGTGGAAAAAATCATCGCACCTCGAAAATTTTTAAAAGTTCTTAAACAAGACCAGGCCTTGAAACAAAAAAGTTTTTTGTTTGATTCGAGGAAGGTTTTACTTGTTGAAGTGAAAAAAGAACTGCAGAAGTTTAAAGGGTATTATAAGTCTTCAGAAGGGATTGGAAAACTTGCTCATAGGAAGGTTTCTTTTAGTAATGCACTTCCTGGTGATAAAGCGACTCAGTCAATTTATTATGGAAGGTTTGGAATTGTTAGGATGAGTTCTTTGCTACTTGGTTTAACTCATCCTGATAATTTTAAAAGACTTGGAAGGCTTGAGGATCAGATACTTCCGAAGATTCATGCGAAGATAGAAATTCTTGATGACTTTCATTGGCACTTGTTGAAGATTTTTTATTTGGTTAAGGATAAACCGGAAAAATGGCCTGCCCAGAAGATTTTTGATTTACTTGAGAAAATTATGGTTTTTGAGAAACAGGTTATTGGAATGACACACTTTTTTACTGATATTATGCAGAATTTAATTGAGTTTTTCCCACATTTAAATCGCAAAACACATGAGTTTGGAAAATTGGCTTCTTATTTCTTGATTTTTCATAAGAATTGAGAAGGTTTCATTTTTGTAAGAGGAGATTATTTAAGGATTTAAGTAATAAGATTTTTGTATTGAACCATACTCTCATAACTACCTAATCAACTCAATATGTAACTTAATCTCAATAAAAACTGCTGACATTTCTTCCAGGAAGATTAAAATTAATTTCCCTTAAATTCACTCTATGGCTATTTTCCAAAGCTTCAATATACAACTTCTTCCTCTTCTTCAAATCATCAAAAACATCTCTTCCCAAAGGCCGTTTCTTGATATCAGAAGCCTGTAACAATGCATTAAATTTTTTTTTGAATACTTTTAATTTTTTCGCAACACTTCTTCCAAATTCTTGACTATTTTCAAAGTTAATCAATTGTTTTATCCTTTCAACCTGCGAGTTCTTCAACAAACTTTCAACATCTTTCCAGTGAAGAGCGATTACTTTAGCCTGATTTGAAACGACCCTTACATGCGATTCTCTTTTTTTCGAAGAAAGGGCGTCTCTCAAGCCGAAGACTTGCCCAGCTGTGATTTTTTCTTTGAATTTGGTGAACCTTGTCTCGAATTTAACTTCTTCTCTTAAAGTTTTGGAAGAAGGAATGAAATTTGATGCTCTTAAAGTGATTAAAGAAGACAACTCACATTCGCCTTCAATTAAAATATAAAAAAATTGACTATTTTCGCCGATTTCGTAAATGTAGAAGTCTTTTGGGTAGTCTAAAAGGAAAGATTTTTGAGCGATCATTGAAGATTGAATGCTTTTCAGGTTGTTAAAAAGTTCTAAAGTTTCTAGGATTTCGATTATTTCTTTTAGTTCTGAATGTCTTGAGTGGTAAGTTAAGTTCTCGTAAAATTCTGAAGGGATTGTGAAGAGACTTGCGTCGTTTTCGATTATGGACTGGCCTGGGTATTGATAATCGTTTAATACGTTTAATGGGCCTATGCGCAGTTCAGAAAGCACCAACAGGTTTCCTTTAATAACTAAAAAAACAAATCCAAAAGGTAAAATTTCCCCTTTCTTCATCATTTTCACTGAAATTTTTTCTAAAATTTCCAAACCTTTCGATTTTTGAAGATTTTTAAAAAACAAGAATTTTTTGAGGTAATTTTTAATAATTCTTCTATCAAGAGCTTGAGGGTCGAAATCCTGAGAAAAGTCGAAATTTTTGATTAGAAGTTTTTCCTGCAATGTTTGTTTGAAGTCGCTTCTTTTAAGTAGCCACTTAGGAAGTGCGATGCTTGCAAGTTGCTCAGGGCTGACCCTTGCCAAAGGACTGAGTATCGGCAGTTTATTGTTGAATTTTTTTTTGCATTCAACTGAGATGGATCTGTTAGCTTTCATTTATCTAAAAAGTCTACTTATAGTTAGAGGAGTTACTTTTTGATGTTCTTTCTGTAGACGTGATTGATTTGATCTCTTCAAGTAGATTATTCGAGTTTTGGTTTGAATCTTCCAGGACTATTTGTGTCGCATTCGTCGCTTTTGATATCAATTTAAAGACCTTAAAAGTATTTTTCCGGAAAAGACTCGGGGTTAAAAGTCTTTTAATTATTTTATTGCTGAATACTCTTAAAAACTGGTCTATATGCATTTCCTTGTTGCTGGAGTATTCAAATATAAGAGAAATGTAGTAGTTTCTAATCACTTTTCCCATGTTTTTCAACTTTTGTTGGTAGTCGTAAAGTAAAAGTTTAAATTCACTGCTTTGCTCGAATCTGCCAGCGAAGGCTGGCAGACATTCTAAGGAAATATAACTTATGTCGTCAAACATCTTCTGCGCTTCTTCTAAGCTTAAAATCATGTTTAAGTTTTCGTCATATGTCTGGAATAAAATTTTTACTTTCTCTGTTAATGTGCCCTGGCAAAGTAATACTCCAAGGGTTGAAAGCGTTTTGACTTCGTATTTTAATTCTTGATAATTCAAGAAATTGTTGAAAAAATTGAAGATTAAACGATTTTCGTAGTCTATTTTTAGTGTTTTACAGAACTGGATGAATTGTGGCTCACTCATTTTAGAATGTTGGCTGAATCGGTATAGAGATCTGTCGAAATCGATGGATTTTATTGAGTTGAGTTTTAAGTTGATTTCTGATTCACAGATGAAGGCTTCTAAAGAGTCGATATCTGATGAATTACGAAATGCGCAACAGCCCATTTATATTTATTTTCATAGGTTTATTATAATATGATGGTTTAATCATTTTGATAATGTATTATATTGATAATTAATACAATCATATAAATATTATGAATATTCCCCAAGTTAAATTCCAAAACCTAAATCCTAAATTTTATTCATCTTCTACCCTTAAACTCAAATCCCTAACTTAACTACTATGAAATTTCTTTATTTTTAAACGAACACTCTGATCAATATCCACAATTTGAATTTTTTCAAACACATGACTAGAGTCAGCATTAGTTTCATCCAATATAAAATTAACAGCCCTGACAGCCTTTTCAATATTTTTCCAGATCTCCAGTGTGTACTTCCTAAACAATGCAGGAGTCAACATCGACGCGACTTTTGTCCCTTTCAATATTTTCAAAAATGCGCTCATTTCAATTTCATCTTTTTCTAAATCCTCAAAAACAGTACTAACATAATATTTTACAACACTTGTCTTCATATTCATCAAGTCTTGAATGTACTTCTCCATCGAGCTCTTCGCTTCCACATCTGCGAATTGCATGGCATAAGTCGGAAGGTATTTAAAAGAAATCATGCTGATATCTTCGAAAAGTTGACTAAGTTCATCACGACTGAGCTTTAAATTTGTATCATTGTCGTAATTATGAAACAAAAGATTCACTTTTTCGAAACTTTCACCTTTTCCTAGCAAAATTCCTAATGTTGATAATAGTCGAACTGAAAAAAGTTTTAAAACCGGGTCAAAAAATTGAATGAAAAAACTTTTAGTTGAGTTGTTTTTTAAATCGATTTTTAGATTTTTACAGGCAAGGATAAACTGTTTTTTTGTCAGGTATTTTTTTGAGCTGAACCTGTAAAAAGCCCGGTCAATTGAATAGGATTCTAAAAGATGAAGGTTAAGCATGAATTCTGCTTTAACTATCAAGTCCTCAACAGGGACCATCGAGACTGATTCTCTTTTATAGCAACAACATTGTCCCATAGTTTATATTTACGCATATTATTCTTTAATCATTAGAAAAAGTAATTGATTCAAATCCTGAAAATATAAAAATGTTCCTTTTCATTAAAATTCATCAAGAATCTTGAATTTCTCGATTTTTGTTTATAAATGTTTTGGTTCATTTTTATGCCACTTCTGACAACTAGTGTTGAGGTGAAATATCTCAGTTTTTCCCCTACCACAAACCCGACGAATCGTCAGGTAAACATGTCAGTCTCATCATCCACGGTTGACGTTTCTTACGGGATCGAACTCTGGTTCCGCCCTTTTTCTTCAACTCCTGACTCAGGGTCATTTCCCATTGTTGCCATCACAAATGACTGGACTGCCAAATATCTGAAGGATGAGAAGTCGGTTGAAGTCGTTTCTCAAAGTTCGGCTCAGTACTGCAAACTCACCTCGGTGCCTTTAAACTACTGGACACATCTGGCTTTCACCTTTGATCCAAAAGATGGGCGGGTCTTCAAATGCTATAAAAATGCAACTTTGGATGGTCAGATGGTCTCAGCACCTACTGTTTCGAAGCCACCGGATGTGGTTCGAATAGGGGGGACGTATGAAGGAAACTATTTCGACCTGCGGGTCTGGACTGAGTATTGTCCAACTCAACATGAAATCAGGAGAAATTTTTCTAACTACTTAGTCGCACCTTATCACTCGAATTTGAAGCGATATTACAGGATGATTTATGAGAACTCAGCTTCAACTTTCAAGGAATATGTGACATCGGCCACTGTGTCCATCAGCAGTTTTTATTTTAAGAATATTTGGGTTACAGAGACTAATGCATCGCTTGTACTTTGTCAGCCCGGGGCTTATACTGTCAGCTCGGACTGTGTGTCTTGTCCTACTTCTTGTAGCTTCTGCAAGGGAGTTAGTAGTTCGAGTTGTTATGCTACTTCGAGAAGTTTTATTAATTTGAAAAAACTTGCTGATACGACTTCTTTGAAATTCGCTTATCCGACTGGAATCTTAACAATCGAGTTCTGGCTCTACCCATTCTCCTGGAACACAGGTTTAGAAGTGTTCTCAGTAGGCGGCCTGATAAAAGTGAAGCAACGGGGAATAGAACAAATCCTCAGTTTTTACGACGGTAACAACAATGAACAATTTAATTTCACAGCAACTCCTGAGCGTTGGGTGCATATCGCATGGGTGTCTCAACCAAATAGCCGGGCAGACCTTTACGTCAACTTTTCAAGTAAGAATGTGATGTGGGCAACAGGAAAAAGCGTAGACACTAACTTTTACATCGGAAGCAACTCTTCAACTAGATTCAACGGTTACGTTGCAGACCTTCGAATGTGGACAACTCGGAAGACTGCCAATGACATCAAAGGTTACATGTCTACCAATTACACTACAAAACCAAGTGATATGCCAGTTTATTGTCCTTTAAACGACACTGCTTCGAAAATTGACTGTCGAGCTAGCAGTTTGACTTTAACGACATTGTCTTCTATTGTAGAAAAACAAGACTGCACTAATTCCATCTGCAACTTTTGGTGCCCATCAAGACAGTTCTTTGATACGAATATTGGAGAATGTAGAGTTTGTGACACATCTTGTCTTTCTTGCAATGGGTCTTCAGCGGATAGCTGCACAGTCTGCCCAAGTGGGTCTTTTGTTATTCCAGGTAAGTCAAACTGTTATAAGGCCTGTCCTGCTGGATACGTGACTCAAGGATCAGATTGCCTAACCGAATGTAATCCAGGTTATTACAACAATTCTTTCATATGTTCAGCATGTCCTAGTTCTTGTTTAAACTGCAGTAATTCTAGTTATTGCACTTCTTGCATTGAAGGATATGTTTTTATCTCAGATAAATCGAGTGAAAACTGTGTTCTAGCCTGTGGATCAGGAAAATTTGCTAATCCGAGCAAAAATTATAACTGTGATGACTGTGATTCGAACTGTCTCAATTGTTTTAACTTGAGTAAACAGTGTACTAGCTGTACTTCTGGATCTTATCTTTATCGTTCAACATGTTCAACTAATTGCACAGGAAGTCGATATTCAGTTGGGTCTCAATGCTTTGATTGTCATGAGAGCTGTGAAACTTGCAATCAAGCTGGAAGCCTTTGCACAAAATGTAAATCAGACTATATGTACACTGATGTTGTAGGAATTTGCTATCAAAAGTGCCCTCTTTACTTCAACCAAACCAGTAAAAAGTGCCTGGATGCCTGCCCGGTGAAGACATACCCAACTGCAGATAAAAGGTGCGATGTCTGTAATGAGACTTGTTTAGAATGCAATGGTCCTTCATCATCAAACTGCACCAAATGCCCAAACAAATTTTTTAATAATACGTGTCTAGCAGAATGTCCATCAAACACTTACGACAACTCATCCACCTGCGTGATCTGCAACGAGACATGTTTAACCTGTTCCGAATCAAGTGAAAACTGCACAAGTTGCAGTACCAGTCTTCCATATTTCTTCAACTTTAACTGTTTCTCTAAATGTCCAGACCCGACATATACATTAGAGTTATACAAGACTTGTTACTCTCAATGTCCAAAGGGTTATTTCACGAACAATACTTTCTGCGAAGCTTGTGACGCGAATTGTTCTGTCTGTGAGTCAAACGCTAAAAAATGCACTTCTTGTCCTATTGGCTTTGCGCTTTATAATAACACCTGCTTGCCTTCATGTCCTGATGGATTTTATGAAGAAGATGGAAAATGTGAACCTTGTGATGAAATTTGTAGTACTTGTTCTAAGAAGACTTTTTGTGTTGCTTGTAGTGATCCTAAACTTTTTACTGATTTGAGTATTGGAACTTGTAATGCTTCTTGTAATAGCACAACTTATACTTTGAATAAAACTTGCATTGGAGTATGTATAAGGGGGTATTACCCTACTGAAAACCCGAAAAAATGTAATGCTTGTCCTACTGGCTGTCTAGACTGCACCTCTCCAAGTTTATGCCAGACCTGCAAATCAAGCCATTACTTTATCGAAAACAGCTGCGTATCAAGTTGTCCCAATACAAATTTCTACCCCGACAACTCAACAATGGTGTGCCGAAGATGCGACCCTCAATGCTTGCAATGTTCAAACAGCAGCCTAAGTACCTGCACCCTATGCACAGGTGGAAAGTTCGTTTACATAAACGATCAAGGTGCAGGAGAATGCCGTTTATTTTGCCCAGAAGGCACATATCTCTCATCAAGTATCTGCAAGCCTTGCCAAAGCACATGCAAAACATGCATTTCAGGTGATTCTTGCATCACATGTAAAAAAGGTCTTTTCTTCCAAAACAACAGAACCTGCAGTGAAAGTTGTCTTCCAGGCGACCTTGTGAATTACCTTGGATCTTCCTGCACATCATTCTCTTCACTTTTACCCACAGGCAATATCGACTTGGGATCAATCTCATTAATTCAAATCACGTATCCTGTGAATATTGTGAAAGGTGCAGGAAATTTCACGATTTTTTCTATTTCAAATGAAACTTATACGCCTGTTAAAACTTTTTACATCGCTTTTGGAAGTACTGTCTCACTTGGAAACTCCCTGGCGACTAGTGTCTCTTCTTCTTTGTTTAGTTATGGAACTGAGTATAGTGTTGAGTACAGCGGAAATGCTGTTAGTTCTTCTGCTGGAAGTAATTTGATTATTCCGAGGGGAAATTGGAGATTTTATGTAAAACCTTATGTGCTTGAAGGTCTTGTCGTTGTTATTAATAGCGGCACTCGTGGAATGGAAGTTAGGAAAGGAGAGGCACTTCGGCTTGATGCCAGTCGTAGCTATGATCCTAGTGCGGATTATATTGAAAGCTTTCTGGTTATGAATTGGACTTGCTTTGACTTCTCAGTGCCTTATACGCAGTATAGTAGGACTTCTGGAAGCTCTTGGATTGATTTTATTAGCTCGGTTTCGATTAGTGATCCGACTCAGACTAATTGTGGATTTTGGAATTATATTAATCCACCTGCCGGGTACTTGGTTACTGTTTCTGATTTGAATGAAAGTGATAAGGTTTATAGGTTTACATTCACTTTAAGTGACCAGGGCACCCGTACAAGAACCCGAGACATATTCATCCGAGTAGTTCCCTCCAGTTTCAACCCAGTTTCTCTATCCAACCCGCCAACATACAAAATAAACACAGACAAAGACCTCCAACTATTCGTGAAAGACGCTCAAACCACTGAAAACTCAATCTACAAATGGTCCTGCCAATCATCAGGCACCCTTCCATCCTACCTAACCGATTTAGACTCATGGGTATTATCAATAGCTTCCAATTCCCTCTCTCCAAATTCAGAATACACCTTCGCAATAACCTATTCAGACATGAACACAAAAAGTTCGTCAGTCGTTTCAATCCAAACCAACTCCCCTCCTCATTCAGGAAGTTTAAGTATCGACAAGTCTTCAGGCACTTCTCTTCTCGACTCGTTCACAGTGCAGATGATTGGCTGGCTCGATGAAGACCTTCCCCTTTCCTACTCTTTCATGCTTTTCGCCAACTACTCTTCATCCGGGTACTTCTTGACAGGACTTGAAAGCTCTTCAGTCTGGTCAGGTTACTTCGCAGGAGGATCTTTAAAACTTGCAGGTTTTTGTTATGACGCTTTAGGATCTCGAAGTAGTTCAAATGTGACACTTTCAGTTAGTTCTTTAAGAAATATTCAGAAAATTTTAGAAGAACTTGATAGTCTTAGCTCTGCTGTGGATGAAACAAGTGTTTTTCAAGTACTTTCTGGAGTTCAGGCTTTTGTGAAAGAATTGAATTACTCGTTTCAAGACCTTTCTGTAGTGATTAAAGAGAAAAAATTGCTTTTTGCAATGGTTAAGCAATGTAAAGTAGTTGCTGATAACCTTTATGCGAGAGATGAAAGTTCTGATGCGATTTATATGTATGTGGCTATTAGCGCTGTTAGTAAGGATTTTGTTTTGTATCCTGTTGATAGTGAATTGGTGAATTCCGTGCTGGAACTTGTTAATTCGATTGATTTTGATAGGTTAGATGCGAATCCTGTTATTTACCCTGGCAAGAACTCTTCAGTTTCAGTCACTAGTCCTCAGGGATTGCTTAGAAGAGAGGAAATTAATGAAGTTTCACTTGCTTTAGCTGAAATTGTTAACCTTGCGTCTTGGGTTGAGGGAGATGTTGATGTTAGTCTGGTGTTTTCGATTGTTGATAGACTTGCTACTGTTTTTGCTACTGGAACTGTTATCACTGAACAGGCAAAAATTTTAAAAACGGAGACTTTGGCTTATTTTTCAACTAAAGACTTGCTTGGGAATCTGGAGGATAAGACTATTGAAATTAAAGAAGGATCTTCTGTTAAGATACCGACTGGAATTTCTAAATTTTTGAATACTACTCAGGTCAACCTTTTCACTGCAGTAGTCGATTCAAATCCATTTTCCGACAATTCAGTTACTTTACTAGACCAATACATGCGAGTTGAACTACGAAACATCCAAACCGGAGAAACTCTAAAAGTTTCAGGACTTTCCAAACCCTTCATACTAACCTTTAACGTTTCAAGAAACACCCTGGAGCAAGTAAGAGCCCATGCAGTTTCCAAGTTCAATTCAGCAAAACTAATGCCTGAGTGTTCTTTCTGGACTGGTTTAAGTTGGAGTTACGACGGGTGCAGTTTATCAAACATAGGAGAGATTTATTCTTATTTCGACTACCAAAGTATTCCTGAGACTTTCTCAATTGTTTGTTCTTGTAATCATTTGTCTCAGTTTTCAGTAAATTTTTATTCAACTCAACAAGTGGCGACAACATCATTCATAATAAAAGACGACGATTCTGAGTCATTTGAAACAGATCGATGGGAGTGTTCAGTGGTATTTTTCATTTTAATCTCAGGTCTTGTCACATTCATCGTCACTCTAAGCCTGGCTTATTACTGGGACAACTACAACCCAGGCCTATCGACATCTTCAATAGAAACAGAAAAAACTTTCCACTTCTGGGACCCGAACCGGGTAGAAACAGTTTTAACAGAACTTCAAAAAGACTTCATCAACCAACTCAGCGAGTCTAGAAAAGGTGAAAAACAAGACACAGTAGCTTCAGTCGCGCAAATCTTGAACTCAGGTCTTGTTAATAAATTAATTCATAGAAATAACAGAGAAAAAAAAGAAGAAAAAGAAATACATCGAAAAAAATCTTTGCCTCATCCAGTTGAAATCGTTTTAAACAATGACTCTGACGATGAAAGCATTCATAGTAGAACAAAGCATTACTTGACCAGAGGTTTGAATGACCCTCGATTCATCCCGACATTGGTAAAAGAGCCTCAAGGTCGAGGGAACTCTAAAAAAGACATGGAAAATACGAAAGCACAGTTAAAACTTTACCTAAATCATTTGGAAACTAACACCCAAAGCAAAACTCCAGTCGATATGTTTCTTGATAAATTTGATGACTCTGAAAAATTACCACCAGTGCTTAGAATGAAACTGAAACTTGATAAAAAACAACTGAAAGTCAGTGATTTAAGTGCTCTTGGATTTAGAATGGACAACTTCAGGGCTCTTACTGTTTATAAGAATGGAGAAGTCGCTGCTGACTCGAATAAACTCACAGGAGGAAAGTATTGTAAGAGATAAACAGCTGAAAAGATCATTGAAGACGCGAAAAGACTTCATGGAAGTCTAAAACTGCCTTATTGGTCATTATTTTGGCTTTTTGTAAGAAAAGAGCATAAATATCTGTCGTTACTTTTTAATCTTCATGTTGAATATACCAAGAAACAGATGCTTGTTCTAGCAAGTGTCTTTTGGTACCAACAGTTATTATTTTGCCAGGTGTTCATCGCTTATATCAACTGGAAGTGGGACAAGGACTACAACCAGTCAGGTCTCTGTGTTTGGGGATGTAATTACGAGTCACAAATGCTTGCTGGGGTAATCTGCGCAATTTTACCCTGGCCTTTATTTTACACTTGCAAGTACTTATTTGCCAGGAATCTTATTGAGGAAAATGGAGAGTTTTCTTTTAAGTAAATTTTATTTAGAGTCCAGGCACAACAGAATAAACTTTGTAGAGAAATCGTTGGGACTTTACTCAGCTTTGTAGTGATCTTAGTCTGTGTCATTGGTGTTCTTGTCATCTCGGTCAAGGACCCTTTCGATGTTTCCACTGCTGAAGAGTTTTTGTATTGTTATATGGCGAGTTTGGTTTGGAGTTTACTTATTGGAGAACTTATTTCAACACTTACTAAGGCTTGGCTTGTTTGGATGGCAGGGTCTTATAAGAAGGAAGAGGGTGAAAGTGATAATGGCTTTTGGACTAACTTTGCATTGCAAGTTCTTCTTCATGTTCCTTGCATGCTTCCAACAGAACTTTAGTAGGGTAATTATTTCATCATCAAATTAAAACTTTCTAATGATTAGGAGAAAAATAGACTTTCTGATGAAATTTTAAAAATTTGATAATCAAGGCCATTAGGATTATTGAAATTATTTGATTATAAATGATTGGAAAAAGATTACTTGACGCTGATGTGTCTTGTCTTATTTATTACTCAGTGTCACTGATGATCTTCGGTGGAATGTCTTTCTTCAGTGATAGCTTTGATAATACTCAGGGATTATATGATAGAAGATGGCGATCTTTTTCTACCTTCCTTGGATTAGTTGCTGGGTCCTTAGGAGCTGTTCAAGGATGTGCCAGGAATCAAGTACTTGCTTTAATTCAGATGTTTGCCATTGGACTTTGCATTGTTTTGACACTATTCTTGGAATATTTTACTTTTATCAGTAATGCCTTGAGTTTGTTTGCTGTCTGGGGAGTTGAACCGATTTCTGCTTTTGTTTATCTCTGGGTTCTTACTTATCAAGTAGTTGTCTTTTTTTACTTGGGGCTTGGAATCGTTTTTGCCCATCGGGTGTGGGTTGGACTGGGAAGAAGCAAAGAACTTGAAACGAGACTGATTTAGTTAGATAAGAAATAATTAAGAATAAAGAAGAAATAGAATAAGAAAGATTTTTAATGATTTTTTCGTTGATTCATTGGGAAGGGTTGGATTTCAAAGATTAGAGGAAATTGAGAAGAAAGTATCAAATTTAATAATGAGTTTAGGAATCAGTTTATATTGCAACACATTGATAGACAGTTTCGAAAAGAGTACCTGGTAAGTCTTGAACCCATCATTGAAGACCTGGAAAACCTTTCACTTGAAGTCTTGCCTGTTAAAAAGTTTACTATATGTACCTTGACTAGTCTTCCAACTGAAATGATTCCTAAGAGTGCAACAATTAAAGAAAGACTAGCCAAAACTACAATTTGATTAAAGGAATAGTTGCCGACTCCTTCTTGAATATCAGGATGGGCGAAAATAAAGATGCATTGAAAAAGCATCATAGAACAAGTGAGGAATAAACTTAATAAAAATAGCATGAAACTGCCAAGGTTCCTAATTAGAACTCACCTTGCTCCTATACAGTTATTCACCCATTGACAGTGATGGTCGTATTTCTCGACGCACCTACCGCAGTAAAAACAATGGCGTGATCTGTTAGTTCGAACTAATTTGCATTCAGCACAGACCTCATCGTTCGGGTTTTCATATAAAGCCTGCATAAATAGTACCTCATATTCTCCTTTTCCCTTTTCTAAATACCCTGGGTTGCTAAAAAACAAATAACCCAAAATACCCAAATCGACCAAAGCAAAAAAAGCAAAAGCATATCCCGAAAAATTTGAATCTATTTACTCCTCACAATTGACAACAAACACAGAATCAACAATCAAAAAATTAACAATCAAAAAACAAAGAGTCATAGAAGGAACATAATTTTTTTTCCCTCCTTCTTTAACCATCGGCCTATATCCAAAAATCTGCAAAATTCCCAGATCCTCAAACAACTCCTTCACTTTCTTATCACTCGCAAGTTGAGCAGCAGTAAATCCCTGCCGATCAGTGACCATCTTTTCACATCCCTTAAACATTAAAATCCTTGCAATTCTTCCATTATTATTCAAAGCAGCAAGATGCAAGGCAGTTTGCCCATTAAAATCCTTTTTATTCCCCTTAACCCCCAAAGCTAAAAGCAAAGCAGTACATTTAAAAGAATTCATTAAAACAGCTAAATGCAGAGGTGTCTCAAATCGACAAGTAAAAACATCAAATCTCGTTCCATAACCAGCTAAAATCGCAAGAATTTGAGGAAAATCTTTTTCAGCAGCGATATGAGCAGGTGTTTTTCCGAGTTTATTTGAAAAGTTCAAGTCACTTCCGAACTTCGCCAATATTTTCAACATGTCTGCACTTCCAACGTAAGCCGCGAACAAAGCAGCAGTATTTCCGTCGTCATTTGCGAGATTAAGCCAGTCTTGCAGGTTTTCCTGAGAAGAAAACTTTGATTCCTGATTAAAACTCACGTGATTTAAAAGGACTGACAACATCTCCACATCAGCTTCTCGACAAATGCAGTGAAGAAGGCTGCTGTTGTCAGAGAGTTTAAAAGTGACTACTGAGGTTTGATGTTCAAGGACTTGGCTGAAGTTTGACAAGTCATTTTTTCCGATATGCGTCAAAAGGGCTTCCATAAATAATCTACTAATGGAGGAAGGACTTGAACATGCTATGAGGAGGTCACTGAATGAAAGTCTTTCTGAACTTACCAGAGAGAGTCATCCGTAAGAAATATGCAGAGATATCATTTTGGACGGGATTCAATTAACGAATTTGCTTAAAAAACAATTGGATGGAAAGTATGGTGACTTGTCAGCGATTTATAAGGCAATGAAGAGGAAAAAACTTGAAACTGAGAAAGAATTGCAAATTGTTGAAAAGGAAAGAATTCAGTTCTTGAATAGTCCTAATGTTTTACTTGAATCGCCTGTGAATGAAGAGATTAAAAACTTAGAGGTACTTATCGTTAAGTTTAAAGAGATGAAAAATGAACAGATGCAGAAACTTGATGGCTTGCAGGACTTGCTTGATCATTATAAGAATGAAATGAAGAAAAAAGAACAGATTATCATGAAATTGAAAAATGATAAAACTAGATACTTGGAGTATAGGACTGCTATTGAAACTACTATCAAAAAACACAATTCGAGTAACAGTCATAGTACGGCTTCTGGGAATTCATCGTTTGTTCAGTATACCCCGCAAGGACATAACTCGTCATTGGTCAGTGATCATAGTTCTTCTAGAGTTTCGTATCGATCTGCTCGTAGCTCACTTTTTTTCTGATTAACATAAATGAATTGTGAATATTTAATAATGAATGACTCACTCATTGAAAAAGTAATTTCTATCTGTCAGAAACGTCCCAGTGAACGAACCCCATCAGACATCGACATCCTATTCGATCTAACCAAAAACTGTAAAGTTTTCAAGACAATCATAGAAGAAAACGGAATCACATCCCACATAATCTGCTGTAAATACCTCCACCATCAATTTTTTTTAAAAGACTCTTACGTTTTCCGCATGGGAGATCCAGGTTCTCGTTTTTTCATCATAATTCAAGGAAAAGTCGCAGTGGAGGTGCTTCGAAAGTCATCAAAAGGCGAAGAAGAATTCGAAGAAATCGTTGAACTTGGTCCCGGGAGTGCTTTCGGAGAACTTGCATTAGAAAGTGACAAGCCGAGATCAGCTTCAATTAAATGCAAAGAAGACAGTCACTTTATTTACCTGGAAAAGCAAGATTACGTCGCTTTGATATCCAAGTTGATTCAAAGACGAAGAGAAAACAACGTAAATTTCCTTCAAAAACTTCCAGCACTAGCAACTTGCACCCGAGGAATGCTCACAAAGCTCACTTATGCACTTTCAGAGAAAGTCTTCAATAAAGGACAGGTTGTTTATCTAGAAGGCCAACCGGCACAAGAGATTTTTTTGATAAAAAAAGGGGAATTCGAGTTTTACAAGCAAATTTCAGCAGAAAATAGTGGAAATCTTAAGAAAAAGACGAAAAACAAGCAAAAAAACTTCAAAATCGCCAGTTATGGACTGGGAGAGATGTTTGGAGAAGAAGATACTTTGCAGAATAAACCTCGAAATAATTCTTGCTTGTGTGTTCAGGATAAGTCGGTTTTGATGGTGATTGGAAAAAATGTAAAAAACAGGCAGGATTTCTTTAAACAATTGAAACAACATCAGGATTTAATTGAAATTGTTTTGAAAAGAATGAAGGATAAAATCAGGGATTTCAACAAAAGAACTGAAATGAGAAGATTCGTTGAAAATATTCCTAATGATCTCAGAAATAAAAGAAAAAAAACCTCCATTTGTGAAGACCTTGAAAAAGACTTAAGTCAAAAAATCAGAGTTTATTGCTCGATCTCTTCTGAAACTAGTCTTGGAAACACCTGTAACAGTCACGAGTCAAGTAAAAATCGTTATTCAAATAGAAAATTACATTTTTCCAGCAAGACCGTGTCAGCCAGTATGAAAAACTGCAGAAACATCATCGAAAAACTAGCAAAATCCGACAAGTTCTTCCCTCAACCTCAAATGCGAAGAGAATTTAAAGTTCTAGAAGGTTTTACAGTCACCTCTCTTCCAAAGCTAGACCTGAAAGAAAAGTGTTACAAGCCATTCAGAACTCATCAAAGTTAATTTAACTGAAGATTTTCGATAAAATCACCTAATTAACTGCAATCCCCTTAATTAAAATATGTGGAAACAAATTTCTCACAAGTTCGAACCTTACCAGTCCTCAGTCTGGACTGAGTTCACCCCGCTGGCTTTAAAGCATCAGGCTATTAACTTAGGTCAAGGCTTTCCTAGTTTTGAATGCCCAGAGTTCATCAAAACTTCATTGGCAGAAGCTGTTAATAACAATGAGAACCAGTACTGCAAACCTGCTGGGTTTCCTTTGTTAACTGAAGAAATTGCAAGGGTTTATAGTAAAAGACATCAGAGGAATATCAACCCGGCAACGGAAGTTTCTGTCACAATGGGGGCTAGTGAAGGATTACTTGTTGCAGTCGCTTCGATGATTAACCCTGGTGATGAAGTTGTCGTGATTGACCCGGCTTATGATATTTATGTTCCGCAGATTGAAATGATGGGAGGCATCGCCAAAAGAGTCTCGCTTTTACCTTCTGATGATCATCTTTCGCCTTGGAAAATCGATTTTGAAAGACTTGAACAGGCTTTTAATAGTAAAACGAGGGTCTTTTACTATAATACTCCAAATAATCCTATTGGGAAAGTATTTACTGAAGAGGAATTGCAAAGACTTGCTGAGTTATTGAATAAGTGGCCTAATGTTGCTATTGTTGCTGATGAGGTTTATGAACATATCACTTTTGATGGAAGGAAACATCTTAGTCTTTGTGATTTTGGAAACTTGTGGGAAAGGACTGTTACTTTGTCGTCTGCTGGGAAGATTTTTTCAATTACTGGGTGGAAAACTGGATGGGCTGTTGGTGGGCAGGAAGTGATAAGGAAAATGGTCACTGCTAAAATTTGGACTAGTTTCTGCTCCAACACAGTTTGTTCAGGAGCCATAGCTCGAGGACTTCAAATAGCAGATCGAGAGTACAAAGGCTTTGAAAACTACTACAAATGGCTACAGCACCAATACTTCAACAAACGTGAAATAATGAAAAGAATTCTTTCGAACAGCAAAGTAATCAATGTCCAGCCATTGCTTTCAGAAGGAGGATTTTTCCTTTGTGGTAAAATTTTAGATTCAGGGTCGTTCATCCCTTCTAAATACAGAGAAAACGCTACTCTTGACTTTGCCTTCAGTCGGTGGATTACTGAGACCTTTAAAGTGACTTGCATTCCTTGCTCAGTGTTTTTCTCTTCGGAAAATCAACATCTTGGAGCAGATCTTGTACGTTTCGCACTTTGCAAAGATTATCCTGAATATGAAAAGACTGAAAAAATTCTTATTGGTTAACTTAGAGTATTAAGTTGTTTGATTTGATCATTAAAGATGGAAGTTTAGGCTTTTTAGCATTTCTTTTAAATATTTGAAGTTTTCATGGGAATTCGAGGAACTTTAGAGAAATATGGAAATGTGTAGAAATAATAAATTTTAAGATAAAGAGTTTAATTATATTGATTGGGATCTTATTCACTCTTTCATGAGATAGAAGAAAATTTTTAAATCCTATGTTTTGTTTTCAGTTATTTCCTTCATCAGAATCAAATTAATCGCATTCCTTAGGCTCTCAATAAGCAGTGATATTCTGAGTAATAAAATATGAAAAAGTACTTAAAAATCTTAAAATATTTCAAATGTCAGTTGTTTATTAGGTGTAAATGGTGGTAAAATCTTATAAATATGGGCTGTCAGCTTTGCGCCTCGAAGCAAACTGTTCAGGTAGTCAATAAAGACTTAAAAAATAATTAAAAATCTCATGAAAAAGACTCAAATTCCAAAAAAAATCATGAAGAATTGATTAATCCTGAACAGCAAGACTCGAGACATGAAGCGATATTCCCTACAACTGGAAAAGTCGAGACTTTACAGTCCAAAGAACAAGAAAAATTTGAAGAGCTAGTGATTCATTCAGAAGAAATGAAAGAAGAGTTGAAAGTTCTGCAAGAAGGTGATGAGAAAGTAGGAGAAAAAATAGCAGAAATTGATGAGACATTAGAAAACTCTCTTCCACTTGGTGAGGGTGGTTTAGAGTTGGTTGAATTTGACTATTCATCCTTCGATAAAATCATTCTCCTAATAGGAGACTCAGGTAGTGGAAAGTCCAGTTTCCTAAACCTAACTCACAATTTCCTCTCAGAAAATCGAACTCTAGACTCAATCCAAGTGTTAACCTCAACCGAAAAATGTGAACCTACATCTCAAGCCCAATCATCACTAATCCGATCAGGTTTCCATCTAAGCACCTCAACATCCTTCACAAAAGAAATCCTTCTAATCCCCTTAAAAAACCCAAAAAATTCTAAAACCTTTTTGTTCATCGACACTCCAGGTTTCACAAGAAGCGAAGAAATTCCTGACACTTGCACAACCACTTTAATAAACTCCTTCATATCAACCCTTCCACGTCTCGACACAGTGCTTTACATGCACCGATCAAGCCAGACCTCATTTGACACAAGTCTAAAATTGACTCTATCAGAATTCCGCCCATCTTTTGAGTCCTTTAACAGCAAGATAATCGCGATTTACACCTTCGCAGGTTCGAAACTCGATGTAAAACATGACAGTTTGCCCTTCACTCGCTCATCAGTGCAGAAAAAGTACTTCACAATCAACAACCTGCCCTTTGGACAGTCAAGAGGCGATTTAAACGACAAGAAAAAGTTGAAAGGCAATCAAGCAACATACGAGCAAACCTTAAACAAGCTTCATTCTTTTATAGATTCTCTTAATTAAACCATTGGAGACCATCCGATCCAAGTCCTTCCTAAAATATTCGGGTCTGTCGCATGTTCAATCAAAACATCGACCTGCTGTTCAGGACTTAAACCTGAATCAGGAAGAGTCCTTCTCAAAGACCCTTCACTTCCAAGAACGACTTGTAAAAGACTAGAAAAGTAGTTCTAACTATTTCTTACCATGTTCAAATGTTTGCTATCTTGCAACTCTTGAGTCATTATATGCCCGGAGTTTGAACCGTTTAACTTTTGTTTTAAAATTCTTAACTTTTTTAATGGAATGTTCTTGTCGATGGAAGATCCTCGCATCCAGTCTTGAAGAGGCTCGTTTATGAAGACTTCGCAACAGTCTAATAATGTATTTTGGTTCTTTTGAAGAGACTTCAGACTGTTTAGCATTGAGTGACGGAACTGGCCTTCTAGACCTTCTGGAGAAAAAACACTTTGGAATTGACGGGTTAGTCGAAATGGCATCAATTCGGGAATTCCTAAACTGATGCCTTGTCCGAAGGATACTCCGAAATCGATTAGAACTAAGCTACCGTCTGATCTGTCTAAGAGAAAATTGTCTAGATGACGGTCGCCTAAACCGATTATGTACCCTGCGATGCTTAGAGTTGCTAGAGAGTCTATGAATTTCTTTCGAAAGTAGAGAAAACTTTCAGGAGTACGGCCCATATTAAGTAAACTTTGCCTGATCAAATCCCAAGGAATCGACTTTTCATGTGTCTTAAAGTTATTCACAACACTAGTAAAGTCTTTAGTAAGTGCAATCATATGATGCTGCACATAATTATCATCAGAAGCAGCAGCTAAAGACCTAAGCCAAGTTTTTCTCAGATGATTCGCATGAGTCTGTCCGATTCCTTTGATTTTGTAGTGCTTGTCAAGTTCAAAGTCAATGATGCTTCGAAGAGGTTCAGTGTTGCTTACCCATTCTAAAAGACCCAAGCGTTTCGTGATTGGAACGATTTCAAAAGTCTTTAGTGACAAATTTGACCTCGCACATTCGGGACTTGACTGAAAAATTCGGTTCATTACTGTGAAAACTTGCTGAATGCGCTGGTCTAACCGCAGGTCTTCACCACCTTTGATCATTACGTGGTAAAGCTTTTCGTCGGAACCGTGGATTCCGATTCGCTTTGGCTTTCGGATTGATCTTAGGATTAATACGTTTTGGTCGAAGGATACTACTCGAACCTGCTTTTCTTGCATTGGTTGACAGAAACCTGTGTTGGTCCATGGCAGGTCAATCAACTCTTGTGTATAAGGATCAAGTGAGTAGTCTGAAAGCCACTCAGAAAACACGCTTATCAGAGTCATAGGTTTATCAATAGGATTTTCCTTGATTTTTCCCTTACAATTTTCAACAAATAACGCCAGCTCCTGAGTATTCTTTCCAGCCAGGTTAGAAAGTGGCCCACCTAAAACAGTTGTAAAGATTTTTTCCCACTCAGAGGCGAATTTTTTATTATAAGTCCCAGGACATCGACTTTTCAGCAAATTTTCCTGCATCTCTGAAGCCAAAAACCTGAAAAACTCTGATGAAGCCCCTGACGTGGCTCCTTCATTGATCAGGTCCAAGTAATAACGAAGGCGTTGCTCCGGGTTCACTAGTTGATCGAGAGCGTCTACAAAGTCTTGAAGGTAAGCAAGACTTGATATCATCTCTTCAGCCATTTGCCAGGTCTTGGACTTGAAACCTTTGAAGATCTTGCAGTAGGACTGGAATGAATCTACTGATGTGAAAGTCTTGAAATAATAGAAAAAGACTTGAGGGTAGCTCCTAATCAATCTTCCAATAATCTCTAAAAACACATCACACTTAGGCTGATCAAAAATCGACAAAATCTGACTAATCCATCGAATAAGCATCCATTCCGGTAAGGTTTTAAGTTGTTCTTCAAAAACCTTTTCAGTATTCTGATACCTAAGCAACGATATAAGCCTAGGAAACATATCATGAGCCCTCTGACTATTCAACTTCATCGCAGAAAAGCAATTCAAAATAACACCCTGGGCAAGATTTTCAGGAGCCAAGCCGATATCCCCCAGCTTAAATCCAAGCGCTTCTTGATTTTCTTCAAATTTTCTTAAAATCGCATCACAAAAGCGACAAAATTTTAAAGGAAACTCTTTTTTAACCTTATCAAAATATTCAAAAGCTTGTTTCGTCGATTCCTTTAAATAACCGCCACAATCTCTACGATCACTAAGAGCTTTAATCAAGTAATTCTGAAGTTGTGCATAAAGTAAAACCGCATTTTCATTGTTTAAATCAGAATTCGCATGAAGTCTATCAGTGAGACTTTTGAAATAGTTGACAATTCTCGATGTTTCTGATTCAACTGAATTGAAACTAAGAGTTTTTGCCCTTAATTTAAGAACTGGTGCTAAAATCGTGAAAGCGACTCGACTTGGGTCTGTTCTTCTATTCAAAGCTTCTTTCAACATCACTTCAGCCACTTGAAACAATCCGAGTTTCAAAGGAAATTCCGAAAATTTCGCATAAAGAAAAGAAGAAAACTCGTCAAGGCCGAAAGGTTCAAAATCCACAGAAGCTTTAAGCTTATCAAAGAAAAGTACTCGAGCAAAGAGGACTTCTTCCCAAGTTGCCAGATCATCAAGAGCAGAAGAAGGAAGTCGACTTTGCCAGTCTTTTACGACATGTGCAACTCTTTCAAGGTACTCTTCTGTGCTTTCTCCTCGTTTTGGTTCTTTGATTGATAGAAATTCAGCTAAATCATGAATTTTTTGAGCTTTTTGGACCAGTTTATGTCTTGCAAGGTAAGACAGTGGGTTCAACGCCTGCCACTTTTCAACAAATCTTGAAAAATCCTGGTCCATGTAGTACCTGGCTCGGTCAGTGTCGTCTTGTGTGACGTTCAAAAGACTCATCTCATATGGAAAGCGGGTGTAAAGACTTGAAGAAGGCAAACTTTGAACCACTTCAGTCAACTCAGCGAATTGGTTTAATCTCAGCAAAGACTTCAACTTGATACTATTCGTTCCGACAACTTCTTCTTTCAAAGTGCTCCACTTTCCTAAATGAGCAAGACTGTCCTCATATTCACTTTTAATCATTCCTCTCAGTTCTTTCGACACCACTGGAAGCACCTTGCAATAAACCTCATTCGCGGTAGTCAAGTCACCCATCGACTTACTCTGAAAAGCACTGCGAATGTCTTCCAGGGTCTTCGGAGCAGTCTCACTGAAGATCTTCACCCAAAGTCCCTTCACCGAGTCCAGGTCTCCCATTTTTTCATAGACTTTCGCCAGGTATATCCAGAAGTCGCTAGTTCCATGAGTGACTCGAGACTCTTCATTTCCGCTGTGAGCATTAAAAGGACCTGGGTCGAACTTTAAAAGACACTCTTGAAGTAACATTATTGCACTTTGATAACACATACTTTTCACACCACTTGAATAAATATGCTTCGCGTTTAAAGACCTGGCAAAGTCTCCGTTTTGACTGACTAGTTCTCGAAGAGTGCGATGCATGCAAGAAATCACGTCTGGGTTACAGTTTTGGCTTATTTCAAGTACTCGGTTTATTGCTTGAATGATTTTTTTACGACTTTCCACTTCGAGATGTGTGAAAAGCTTCGGGCAGAGAGATACCCAGATGTGCGAAGCGGTTTCACAGTCGAGAAGGACCAGGTTGCTGAGAGGGCCGAGGATATCTGAAGATTTTATTTGGATGTCTGGCAGTTCTCCTGCTCTGTAAGTCCTTAAAATATTTCCTCTTCTTTCACGTTGTTCTTTTATTTTCTGCTCAACTCGTTCCATCTGTATTTTAAGAGCTTTTTCTCGTCTTTCTTCAAAGCTAGCTTGTGAATATTCAGCGAAATGTCGAATTCTTTGAGGGCGGCTTTGGCCACCCTGAGAAGAAGCAGCGTTTTCTTTTCTTTTGATACCTTCTTGTTGGAAGTAACTAGGAGAAAACATTGGAGTCATCGGAAGACTGTTTTTTCCTGAGATGTTGAAGTTGATTTGGGTAAATTCACAGTTGTCTAAAGGTAACTCAAAAAGCATTTTTTCGTATTCAGGGCTTATTCGACAAAGCCTGAGGATTAAATGAGAGGAAACAACGAGCCATAGTTCTTCACATTCAGCAGTGTAAAGTTCGCTTAAACATTGAAACATTCTTGTTTGAGGGTCAAGAGAAAGTCTTTCTTGTGAGTTCCAAAAGTCTAAAATAGATTCACTATGAATTGTATCAGTTAGACCTTTTAATAAGATTTCTCGAGATTTCGACCTGATAGCAACTGGGTCTTCTAAGAAAAGTGAAGTACGATAAGCTTGTTGCATTACTTCGTAAAGTGCCTTTCGGATTTCAGCACTTGAAGCCCCTGCGAAAGGCCCTAGTTGAAGAAAAATCCCTGAAAGAAGACGTTTAACGCTGGGATTTTCAATGAAATCTTGAAGACTTTGAATGAGTTTCAGTAGAGCTAGTCGATGACTGTCCTCGTTGTCATTCGCGATTCTTTCCTTTTCTCTGTTGAGGTACTCGCAGATATCAGGAAGACTGTTCAGTGAGTTCTGGCTGGTCAAGTAAAGACAGTAGTGAAAAATCGCTTGTAAGAGACTAGCTCTTACGTTTCCACTTAAAGAAGCTAGCAAGTAGTTGACCTTTCCACTTACTTGCTTATGGTCTAAGATCTGAGGGTAACTTAAAGCGATTTTTTCTAAGATGTTTACATAGACCCCGATGTCTTTTGATTCTTTCTTTTTAAGTACTTCCAGTAAAGTTGTCGCTAAGGCTGGGGATTGTCGAAGTCGCTTTCCGATTACTTCAGCCGCAGCAGTCACTACGGCTCTTCGGTTCACGTCTAGACATTTTAGTAGCCAATCGTCGAGAGACTCTGAATTTTCTTTCCCGTCTTGAAGAACTTTCACGTTTTCTTCGATGCAGTATCCGAAGATTAGAACTCCTGAAATTTTCCAGATTACTGAGGATTTGTTTTCGTCGTCATTTACTGTTTTCTTCATCATTCCTTCTAGATAACTGTGGTCGACTGGGGTCTTCCATTTTTTTAGAAGGCCTTGAATTAGTTGGAGGTTTGATTTGAAGATTTTTTCGTTGGTGTCTGCCACGACTTTTATTAAGTAGTTGAGGAATTTACTGCATTCTTTTTCTTTGCCCTTGATTGATACGTCGGGCCAGTCATAAAGAAGCAGGGTGCAAGTATCTCTTAAAAAATAATGAAAACCTTTCCCACCATTCTTTCCCGACATGACAGCACAAATAGGTGCAAGCCAAAGCCCAGCCCATCTTTCAAAAGACTTCGGCCTATTAAGTACAACTTTAATAACAAAAAGTTTGATAGAAACAAAGCAATTATCTGAAAGACACGAGTGAAGACACTGCATCCACTGAGGCATTTCAACTGACTGGTACAAATTTTCCATTTTTTCAATAACTTCAAGTAAAGGTTTCATAATCGGCAAAGAATTAAGAAAATCAGGTTCCAAGTCCAAACTTTGACTAGAAAAAGTCTCATTTTGGTCGAAAAAGTCTCTTTTTTCAGGTCGAAGCATTGCAAGTTCCTGTGAAAAAAGAGAAGACGAGATGTAAAGTGTTGAAATTTTCTCTGAAGGCGCCGGGGCCAGGTCTTTTTGAAAGTAATTCGACTGTGGCTTAAAGTTGAAATCTTCTCGGTCCTCAATAAGATTTTTCCAGTTAGTGTCTTTAAAAAGAAAGTTAAAAAAAACCTTTTCCTGGCTCTGGGTCTTTCGAATGCATGTCAACAAGCAAGCGAAAGAGTTCTGCAAGAATTCACGAATATATTCAGAAGAATTTGGAAGATTTTCAATAATTTCGCTATTTTCTAATCGATCCTTGCGGTATTTATCACAAAAAGTTATGATTTGTTTAGTCAACTCGTTTCCTTGCGCAGAGGGTCCAAAGATGGCTTTATGAACATTTTCCTTGAAACGAGAAGCAGGGACTTTATTTAAAAACCTTTCAACAATCATGAGAATAAATGTTTTTTCTCGGAGTAGCAGAAAATAGTCCTTTGCTTCAAAGATTTGTGTGAATTTCACATCGTTTAACCTGGAGATGAGTTCTTTGCAAGTGAGGATCATGAAGTCTTCTGCCAGGTACTCATCAACGAAGTCAATAAAAGGCACAATGACCCTTGTAGCAAGTCCCCATCTGACGTTATCAGTCATTCCTTTATCACTATCTGCATCATTAAAGACCTTTAACACCTTGCAAAAAGTCTCTTTTCCGTCTTGAGTCACTTGAAACTTTATAAATTCATTTAAAACATGCTTCAGTTCTGCCTCAAAAGAAGACTTCTGCTCCCTAATCAAAGCAAAAAGCAGTTCAAGACACTCAAAAGTCCTAACCCTTAAAAACATCTCTAAAAAAGACTTCACCATCATTTCCGACTCACTCGCCTGCTTAGAAGCAGAACCAGGTGAACTTGACTGAAAAGTATAAAAAACTTGAATTTCCTGTAATTCAATCCTCAAGTCTTTCATAACCTGCCCACCGAAGACCTCCCAAACAGCGACTAAAAGCCTAAGAGCTTCTTTTTGAACTGAAAAATGCTGTCCAGTTGCTAAAAACCTTTGAAGCATCTGCAAAACATGAGGATAAAAACTAGTTGAAACAATTTCTTGAACACCTTCATTAAACACCGACAAGTCCTTCGAGTACTCCAAAAAAATACAGTAAGTCCGAATGACTCCTAAACTTATCTCTGAAGAAGGCACCAATGCAAGTGCAGCGAAAAGTGGCACAGCTTGTTTCAGGAAGGTTTTAATGAAAGTCCGCAAATCGATTGACTTCTGCTCGATAAGCAACTTTCCCTTCTCTAGGATCGGCACCAAAAAGACCAATAATTGAGCTGGCTTGTCGGCAAAGGCAAGGAAAAGGGTTTCGAGATGTTCGGACATTGAATGAAGGATGAACTCAAAGATCTGCTCGGAATGTTGCGACATGACTGAAGAAGATTTTAAAAGAATTCGTAAACAGTCTTTTGAGATCTGCACTTTTATTAGAAAGTCTAAAATGACCTTTCCTCGGCGACTGGTTGAATGCTTTAAAAAATGCTCAAGCATCGACTTTTCTAGAACTTGGGTAAAAAATGGGCTTAGAGTGGTTTTTAGAGAGTCTTGAGAATTGACTAGTAATTGGATTCCTTGTAAAGCGAGTTTTAAGTTTCTCTCGTGTTCTAAGTCGACTGAGTCCCATGATTTTAAAACAGCTGCGCTGTCTATTCCGAGGTTTTTTAGAGTTTCGATTGATTTTGAACAGACTTCTGAGTATAGTGAGTTTACTTCTTTTGTTTCTACGTTTGAGTATATACCTAGGTTTTGAGGGGATATTAAGATTTCGAGTAGGAGCTGGTGGTCTACTTCTTTCATGGGGAAGTATTGGTTGTGCTTTAGAACTGCCAGAAATGTTCTTATTGAGTCTTGACAACTCACATTTTTTTTGTCACTTTTCAAAAACTTCTTCACCACATCAGCCAACTCATCACCTTTCCACGAAAAAAGTCCACATTCACTAACCCACAGATAAAACTCAATAACACCTTCAAGAACAACACAATCCAATACATCATCCTGGACCTCCCTAATAAAATTCTTCCGAATTTTCCATTTTTTCACATCAAATCTAGAAACAATAACCAAATCCTTCCAATACTCTTGAGCAGTTTCTCTAACAATCCTTTCCGGTCTCTTACAAAAGTCCCAGAGCCATTCAATAAACTCAAAAATATTTTTATGAAAAGTTCTTTCATCACAAGTCCCAATCAACAAATTAACTTTTCTCTGAATAATTATTTTCAAATCACCAAGACACTCTTTACAAGTTTTCAATATTTCTTCATTATTATCATAATGTGCCAGTTTGCAAGCCACAAACATTTCATGCGTAAATTCCATTAAAAACCGACTTAAAAGTACTTCATTTTGACTCATTGGAAGTAAAAGTTTAGAAAAACACTGAACTGCCGCCCGACGCTTTTCAACTTGAGGATGTGTTGAAAATGACTGAATCCTTTTCAAAATCTGTTTAAATGGCGGGAGGGGGTCCAGGGTGTTAATGACTGAATACTTGCAGTACTCGCCGATGCAGTCTGACCCCAAGTTCCTCAGCGCGCTTGACGGTGAACAGACACTTGCTTCTAAAGCTATGAGCAGTGCCTGTGTTTCCACACTATCAAAAGGAAACTTCTTCGCAAACCACCTGACCAGCTGCTTCGTGAGAGGCTCAAACAACTGACGAGAAACCGGGTCCAGGTCAGTCGCAAGTCGATAAACCACTGGAAAGACTTGACTGTAGATCTTGTCAAACTGAACTTCACTTTCAGTTCTTTTTCCGATTGTGAAAAGGATCAAAGCGTGCAGTAATTCACATGAAGCGATTTTTGTCCTTGAGTCGTTTGACTTCTCGGCTAGATGAAGAACTCTTGGAAGGACTTGGTCGAAATTCACTTCTAAGCTGTGCTTGTTCAGACGCATCGTCATTTGAAGGTCACTTTGGAAGTCAACGAATGAGCAGTGAGAGGTCTTCTCGTCTATTATGTGGTGGCTCTCACCTCCTAAGGAACCGATGAATTTAAAGATACGAAAAGCGACGGTTCGCTTTTTTTGACGAGTTTTTGTTAGTTCTTCTTGACCTGCGATTTCTTGAGATATTTTGTCGAGAGTTAAAAATGGACTTAGGGATGGAAGGACTGTTGGAAGAATTGATTTTAAAGAGCTCATTGGGATTTTTTTTCTCCAGGAGTTCAAAGTGTTTATTACTGTGTGGGCTAATGGAAGGTAACTCAGGCTTAAGGATAAAGCTTGCATCACTACTGGCTGGAATAGGCTTAGGTTGTTGAAGTTTGGGGAATAGACTATACTGATTGGAACTGAAAGGCATAACTCGATACAACTTGATAATAGGGCGTCTTGGAAGTTTTGCATGGAGTTTATTACGGTTTTTATCATTTCTAGAATTGTTTGCTTGCATTGGAGGTCTGAGTCACAGTATGAGTTTAAGTCGCATACTTTTAGGGCTACTTTTGCCATGTTATAAAGCGAAGGGAGCAAAGGAAGTTCTCCAATTTTCCTACTAACAGCAGTAAAAAACAGCATAATCCAAGAATCCGTCCTTTTACAAATCTGCGGCCACAAAATAGCCAAAAACTCCGAAGCCTGAAACAAAACCTGCTGATCATCAGGATTACTCGGTTGCAAATTCCCTTCAAAAGTGGCATAATTGAGGTCCAAAGTCAATAACAACTGATAAAAAAACCTTAAAATTTCATCAGTCAAGACGACCAAAGCGTTTTCAGTAAGACATTCCTGTTGCAAGACACCAAGCCAAAGCTTTCCAGCAGCTTCAATGCGCGAAGTCGAGTCATCAAAGACAAGCAGCTGTCTCATTGCCTTGACAATAAAAACGCGAATCCACTGAGTAAAGGTCTCGCTGTGAGTGTAAAGTGATGCAAAAAGCTGCGCTAAAGAATTGTAAAGTTTTTGACGGTACTTCTTATGCCACGTGGCATTTTTATGAAAGATCTCAATAGCCACTTCAGAAAAATGCAGTAAAGCTGGCTCAGGCACTGCTTTTAAACTACGAGCGATGTCAGAATACGCTGTAAGTAAAGAATTCAAACGTTTTTGACGTAAAATCATTCCTTTGAAGTCCTCTGGTTCACTTTCTGAAGTAATCGATTCTTTACTGAGGTCGATGATAGTTGAAAGAAGGGTTTTTAAGTAATCCTCTGACTTGAGAGTTGCGATGGCCTTGCTGAAGACTCCGATATGTTTGATCGTGTTTTGAATGATTTCTGGAGACTTTGAAGCGATTTGACTGGTAAGCATTTTCAAAGTGTATTCAAAACAAGTAACGTCCTGCAAGTCAACCACGACTTCAGCCAGGACTGCCAGAACGTTTTCAGAGGTCTCTTGAGCCAGGTACTTCACTTTCGAGTTGTTCGACTTGATCAGGTTGAAAAGTTCCCGAAGGACTTCCTGGCTATAAGCATGAATCATTTCTTTAAACAAGTTCGAGTTTTCACATAACACTTTTAGACTCGCTTTTAAAACAGTGTACCTTCCGGATTGAATAGGTGTCAAAAGCGCTTTGATATAATTAAAGATCTCTTTCATATCATGCTCTTCATATTTAAAAGCTTTTAAAGCATGAGCAAATCCTTTCAATATCCCAGCAACTGTTTTTTCTTCAGTCTTACTTCCTTTATAAAGCTGTTCCTTGATGCGGACCAGCATGATTTTCTGCAGTTCTAACACCCTATCATCTAGTTCTTCCGGAAAACTATTAACAAGCAGGCCGAGCATCTCAAAAATAGCTCCTTTAAGATTAGACCCTAAAGTTCTTTCTTCATATCGAAGCTTGTGGTCGAGAAGGATCTTGAACAGCTCTCGAGGGTCGAGAATTTCTTTTAACTTCCCTGGCGAAAAGACTTCTAACAACCTGATAAGTGGGCCTAAAGCCGCTTCTTTCACCATGCTTGACTTGGTACTTGAAGCCATCAGTTGGAGGCAAGTGTCTTTGATTTCGACGGCGTATTCAGCAATACGCGCGCCTCGTTCTTGGATGTAATCAGAGACTAATGTCAGGGTGTTAGACATCGTCTTCCACAGGAGGCGGTCGCTTTCAGTCCTGTTTTTTAAGATGAACTGAAGAAGTGACACCTCAGAATTCAATAGTTTTGATGAAAAAAATGACATTGAAGGCATTGATATGCTTGGGGATAGGACTATTTGACGGATTTCATTCACGATGCTGTCTGAATCAGTGAATGCCAGAGAATGAAGCAACTTCAGCAACTCTTCAACTCGTCTTTCCATTTTAATACTGTTATAATGGAACCTTTCCCTTGTCGAGTCACTCTCACCATGAGAAGAAGTCGTGCGGAAATCATCTCAGAAGCTAAAAATGTAAAATTTTCAGTTAGTAGGTCGCAAAATAACCAGAACAAGCAAAGACTAGTTAAAAATATTCAGAAAAACGCGGAAATACTGAAAAAATCTCATGATTTAAATAGATTTGAAAGAGATTGCATTGAAAAAATCGAGTATTTTTCAGGGATTTTGATGAATGTCGAGTCTTTACCGAAATGGCGAGTTCTTGATAGAAGTGTAAATTAAAAAAAATTTAACAATAGTTTAGTTATGAGTGAATTTAGTGAAAGTCGAGGAGTATCCTCGAAGAAAACTTTTTGTATTAGAGAACTTTATAAGGAAATCACGAAGGAACGTCCTGGGGCACAGTCTGTTAGAACTGATAGAAGAAAATCGAAGATTTTTCCTTTGCCTGTCAGACTTTTGAAAATTCTTCCTGTTCTCAATGTGAAACCTCCTCAAATCCCCAACTCTTCTGAACTATTTTCAAAATCTGGAATGGTTATTAGAACTTTTCAAGGTCAAAACGAGTCAAAAGTGATGCTCTTGCCAAGATTTATAAAAAACCAGAATAATTTTCACTCTGGGTACAAGAAAAAACTTGATAAAAGCTATACTTACGTTAAAAGTGAGAACCGTCTTCAAAACAAGTTATCTTTAAAACAAAACAAGCACTTCTGCCCGTCATTTCTAAACAAAACCTCTACAATTCAAGTGAAAACTAAAGAAAAACTGCAAACTCTTCAAGAACTGATCTTAAATGATGGAAGTCTATCAGGTTGGGAAGCTAGTTAAATTATTAATTAACATTAACTGCGAACATTCGCAGTAGTTTGATATTTTTATTCATTTCTCGATTCTGATTGTAAAGTTCTGCAAGAACTCCTTTGAAATTTTCAATAGAATTGAGAATTTCTGACTGTAAAGAGTAAATCGTATTTAAAATCAACTTTACTTCTTCTTCAGTCGATTTCAAGTCCTTTTGTTTTGCTCTGATATAAGAAAGCATTTCCATTTCCTTCAGCATTTTCCTTCCATCAACACATTTTTTTACTTTCGCGATTTCAGTGTCAAGAGCGCGTTGAGCGAGAAGAAGTTCATTTTTTCTAATAACTTCATATCTTTCAAAAGTCCTAATTCGAGCTTCTAAATTATTTTTCAAGCAAAGAAGATCAACTTTGTCAGTTTTTTTAAATTCATTGATTTCTTTCACTTGAGTCTTCAACTTGTCGATTATTGACGCTGCTGCTTCTGGCGCTGACTGAAATTCAAGAGCTTCTTTGATGTCGTCGATTAATGATTTGAAGGTCTCTGTGCCTGTGAAACGAGGAGACTTTTCACTTGAACATGACTTGGGGGTCGTGTTTTCTGAGTCTAAACTGCTTTTTCTTTTGATGATCTCGGATTTTTCCTCGTTGAACTTTTGGATTGCTTGCTCGAGTTCGAGTTTTTGAAGGAAAAGGAATTCTTGGTCTTTTTTTATTTGGAAAATTCGTTCGTTGCTGGATTTTATCATGTTTGTTAGTTCTTGGTACTTTTTTTCGTAGTCTTTTTTTATCTTTTTTAATTTTTCTTTCTTTTCGATGAGTTCTTTTTTTAGATCTTCGAGATCTTGCTTGGATTTTTCGATGATTTTTGTTTCGTGACTGCAAAAAATTTCTTTAAAGAGGTCGAAGTACCTACCGCATATGTAGTCTGAGTCGATTTCTTCCTTGAATCGCGTTTCCATGTATTGAATTGTATCGAAACTATTAAAAAAGTAACCAATTACTTTTTCAAGTTCTTTTATTTTTAAGTTATCGGATCGGGCATCGATTATTTCTTGAAATTCTGAAAAATTTTCAGCGATTTCAGCTTTTTGACCTACTATTTCACAGGTTTCGTCTTGGTTTTCGCGGTGATCTTCCTGAAATTTTAATAATTTCCAGTCTGTGGGTTCTAGACCTGGTCTTTCGATATAGTGTGACCGAAAATCTTCAATTCTCATTTCTAGTCCGAAAAAGTACTGACATGGAATACTTTGCAGGTGGTCTCGATGACTCGGACCCTGCATTAAAAGTACATCTCCAAAGTCAATCGAGAAATCTCCAGAGCTACGAACAGTCCTGCTACTTGCTAGACTATCAAAGCACGAATTTTTTTTTTCCATAGAATTATTACAATAAATATCAAGAACCTTAAGATTATTACTTAAGCTAGTTTAAACAAAGTAAACCCTTCAGATTCAATAAGATATCCATTGTCAGTCAATTCCCTAAGAATCCTTTCGATCTTAACAGGATTAAGCCTGACGCCTCTTTTGATATCATCAATTCGAGTTTCATTTCTTGAAAAGTTCTTAATAAAGCTAATAACTAAACTCTGTTCACTATTCGCATCAGTTTCCATGGCATTGCCTTCATTTTTCAATTCAGGTACCTTCAGCACATTATTCTTAATAAGCAATGACCAAAGAATCTGAGCACGATGAAAATTGACTTCCCGATAAGAAGCCACATTAGTAATTCGAGAAATGATGAAAAGATGTTGATTGTCTATTGTTTTTAACACCCCGACTGAACAGGCATATTCACCTCTGCGGAATTCATAAGCTTGTACTGCGTGCATCGTTAACTTGTGCACGTTTTTGTAAAGTTTTCCTCTTATTGACCCGGTTTCGTCTTGAAATAAAACATCTGGCTCGTTGAACTCTTCCACTCGACTCATGATCACGTAACTTGTTGTTATTGCCTCGTTTGGTGAAGAGTTTTGAAGCTTGTTTAGCATGCCGATTGATACTGGCACAAATGCGTTGTTGTATTGGGATTTTGATGGAGGGTCTGATTCCCGCGAGTATTGTGATGCCATTTATATTGTTTTAGATGTGCGGATTTGGATTTGTAATGGTTTCGGATAGATGTGAATGAAAAAGGATTAGGTTGTAAAGAGTTTAATGCGGAAATTTTTATGATTGATTTTTTTTTCTTTTGAATAATGATTAAAATTTCTGGTGAATAAATGATTGAGATCTTTGGGTTTATTTTAGGAATCACTTGGATTGTTGAGTTCTTTCTCACTTTTATGAACTACTTGAAACCTGTTATATTTGGTAGGAAGTTAAATGTGCATCAAGGCACATGGGCTGTCATCACTGCTTGCACTGATGGAATCGGGAAGGGCTTTGCTGAGTCACTTGCTAAAAGAGGTCTGAACATTGTGCAAGTCGGTCGAAATCCAGTCAAATTATCAGAATGTGCTCGTGATTTAAATTTGAAATACGGAGTTGAGGTGAAAAATATTGTAAAAGATTTTTCTCTTTGCAACTCAGATCCAATTTTCTTCTTTCAAGATATTTATGATCAGGTAGCAGGCCTTGACGTAAGAGTTTTAGTGAATAATGTTGGAACTAATTATTTTGGAACTTTAACAGAACTCAAGAATGAAGAATTGGGAAATCAACTTAGTTTAAACTTGTTTCCAGTGGTTTTTTTGACGAAAGTATTTGAGAAGGACTTGATGAATAAACAGGATTCGTGGATTATTAATTTAAGTTCAGTTGCTGCTGAATTTTTATTGAAAGGGAAAATTGTTTATTCTGCTGTTAAAGCTTTTGATTTGGTTTTTAGTGAAGTACTTATTAGTGAAGGGAAAAATGTTGTTCCGCTACAGCCTGCTTTTGTTGATACTCCTTTGACTAGCTCTAGGAAAGTTCGTCCTTTGATGATTAGTCCTGGTCAGTGCTCTGAAGCGGTTTTGGAGAAATGTGGAAGTGCTCAAGCGACAAGTGGTCATTGGAAACATGTTATTGTGATTTTAGTTATCAAAGTATCTAGACCTTTGATCTTATTAGCTTGCATGCTTGGTTTGGTTAAATCAATATAAATTATACTTAAACATTATGAAAAATATAAATCTTCAATAATCAATTAGATAATATGTGAAAGGTTCCTTGAAGAAATTATAAATAAGAAATCGGTCTGCTTATAAGTATCAAAGTAATAAAGAAAAAACTGAAAATCTCTAAGTATACATAAATTGACAGAAATAAAACAATTTTAATTGTTTTGAATCAAAATTCTAGATTCATTGAAATATTTTAAATTTGTTGTATGTTAACTTTACTTCATTAAACTTGAAATCATCATAAAAACTAATCAAACCTTTGAGTAATATAAAAATTGATATTAAAATATCAAGTGTTCTTCATTTGATTAAATTCATGGTTATAAATATGATTGAAATAGTTCTTTTTGCCTTAGGACTATGTGAAATTCTAAAGGTTTTATTCACTCTTTTCAATAATATCAAACCTTTATTATTAGCAAAAGAACCAAAACTCACTGCTGGCACATGGGCAATCATAACCGCATGCACTGAAGGAATAGGTAAAGGCTTTTCTGAATCCTTCGCAAAAAGAGGTCTAAACATAATTCAAGTAGGTCGAAACTCTTCAAAACTAGCCGAGTGCGCAAAAGACTTGAACATCAAATACGGAGTCGAAGTGAAAAGCATAGTAAAAGACTTTTCTCTCAGTCACTTAAACCCAATTCACTTCTTTCAAGACATTTATGACCAGACCAAAGGATTAGACATTCGAATTCTTGTAAACAACGTCGGGACTGGTACTTTTTCTGAATTTATTAAACAACCTCATCAAGACATTCAGATTCATATGTCATTAAACGTGTTTCCAATAGTCTTCCTCACACGACTTTACGAAAGAGACATAAGAACAAAAGAAAATTCATGGATTATCAACTTAAGTTCAGTATATGCTGAATCTTTGCTAAAAGGACTAATTTGTTATAATTCAACGAAAATGTTTGATAAAAATTTTACAGAAGTTTTAATCAGTGAGAACTCGCATGCAATGGTTTTACAGCCTGGATGGGTAGATACTCCTTTAACTGCAAAAGTACCTGATCGTACATTATTGGTTAGTGTTGAAGAATGCTGTGAATCTACAGTGAAAAATCTTGGAGTCGTTAATGTGACTTATGGGCACTGGAAGCATGTTATTTGGATGTATATCTTTACATCAGTCACTTTTTTTAGAATCTTTTAGAGTTTTTAAGAAATTTTAGTTGATTATGAAAATTTTGATTTTAATAAATTGTTTTTATTTATTCATGTTGGTGAATTTAATGCAGGTTGATATTTATGATTGAATTGATTTTTTTCATCTTTGGAGCATGTCAAGTTGTTGAGTTGCTGATGACTCTAACTAACTACATCAAACCTTTATTCCTGTCAAAAGAACCCAAGTTAACTCCTGGAACCTGGGCAGTCATCACTGCTTGCACTGATGGAATCGGGAAAGGCTTTGCAGAGTCCCTTGCTAAAAGAGGTTTAAACATAGTACAAGTAGGAAGAAATCCTGTAAAACTATCAGAATGTTCAGAAGACCTGAAAAAGAAATACGGAGTTGAAGTGAAAAACATTGTGAAAGACTTTTCAATTTGCCATTCAGATCCAATCGACTTCTTCCAAGACATTCACAACCAAACCAAAGGTCTTGACATTGAAATAATTGTTAACAATGTGGGAACCTCTCGTCCAGGAGCTTTATCTGATTTGAAAAATGAAAACTTGTTAAACATGTTATCATTAAACCTATTCCCAATAGTTTTCCTTACACGACTTTATGAAAATGATTTGAAAAACAAAGAAAATTCTTGGATTATTAATTTAAGTTCTGTCGCTGCTCATTATTCAATAAAATCGCAAACTATTTATTCAGCGTGTAAGGCTTTTGACTTGGTTTTCAGTGAAGTGTTGATAAGTGAAGGAAAGCGTGTAATGGCTCTTCAACCTGCTTATGTAGACACCCCTTTGACTCGTCACAGGAAGACTCGACCTTTGCTGATCACTGCAAACCAATGCTCTGAGTCAGCTTTAAGGACTTTAGGAGTGGTTCAAGTGACAAGCGGGCATTGGAAGCATGTGATTACTATTCTTCTTATCAGATCATCAGCATCACTGATAAGTTTTATGTACTTTTTAAGGATCTTTTAATAGTTTTATGAAGAATTATATTAAATTATGTCTTTTATTAAATATTGAGCCATGATAGAATCACTTGCTTTTATTTTAGGCTTTTCTTGGATTCTTGGAATTATTCTTACTATCAGTAATTATCTTAAAGCGTTGATATTTGCCAAAGAACCAAAACTAATTCCTGGAACCTGGGCAATTGTGACTGCTTGCACTGATGGAATTGGAAAAGGCTTTGCTGAATCACTTGCTAAACGAGGTTTGAATATCGTTCAAGTAGGTAGAAATCCAGAAAAGCTATTGAAATGTGCTAGAGACATGAATGCGAAATATGGAATTGAAGTGAAAAATATAGTAAAAGATTTTTCTCTTTGCCATTTAGATCCAATTAACTTCTTCCAAGATATTTACGATCAGACTAAAGGTCTTGATGTTCGAATTCTAGTCAATAACGTAGGAACAGCGATTATTAAGGAGTTCGCTAAACAAACGACTGTTGAGATAGAGAATCAATTATCTTTGAACATATTTCCGGTGGTTTTCCTTTCACGACTATATGAAAAAGATATTAGAAATAAGGAAAACTCGTGGATTATTAACTTAAGCTCTGCTGTTACTGAAGGATATTTGAAAGGTTTCATAATTTACTGTTCAAGTAAATCTTTTGACTTGAATTTCACAGAAGTTCTTGTCAGTGAAGGTTCTCATGCTGTGGCTTTGCAGCCAGGGTTGGTAGAAACACCATTGACTGAGAAAATACCATCACGTCCTTTACTTATTAGTGCTAGTGACTGTAGTGAAGCTACTTTGAAAAATCTTGGAGTGGTTAATGTGACGAGTGGGCACTGGAAGCATGTTTTTGCGGTACTAGGAGTAAAATGTGCGAAGCCTTTAATTAGATTAACATAGGAATAGAATATTGATAGAAAGTCTATTTATTTTTTTAAGTTAAGCATTACACTATTAATCAGATATTTATTTTCGATCTTCAGCCTAATTAATTTAATCATCAATACAATCATATCTCTACAAACCTAGAAAATTTCATAAATCTTTTTCGCCATCATCTTCAAACTTATTCTTTTAACTTTTCCTGTAGTGAAAATCAAGGCAGCGGTATTAAGAAAATTGAGGATTAATTCTAAACACTAATTTTCAGAAATAACTAAAAAATAAGCTTAAATCTATGGAAGTCATTCGAAAATCTTGACTTCAAAGTATAAAAATCATAATTTGAAAGATTTCCAAGGTTATCGGGTGATCTAGGTGCCAGTCAATGGTTTTAAATAATATCTGAGTAGTTTAGAATCTATAAATAAAGAAATCTCTGCCTATAACTTTGAAATTTAAGATACTGGCATTAGAATCTTGCTACTAAGCTCAACAACAACCATAAAAATACTTTGATCATTAGCTCCAAAGATCAAGTATTTGAATTACTCTAGTCTTGTAAAGAATTTGATTAAGATAGTTCGATATTCACACTCTGGAGCCTTAGCGAAAATCTCAGATATTGAATTTAACCAGTTTATGATAATTTCTCGTTTTTGTATATCAAACTCTGGCTAAGCATTTTACCGACTTAAGACTTGCTTATTGCCAAAAGATTTACTTTTGAAAAAGTCAATAAAGAGACGTGAATGTTTAAGAAAAAAATTCTTCATTAATAATTTTGAGTTTTCGCCATGTATATGCTTAGGTATCAAAAAAAGAACTTTTATCACTGGGCAGGTTCGAAATTAATCCCCTATCTTATTAACGATCTATTTGGCATTATTAATCATGGTCTGAATCCCAGTCTTCATCTAAGGCTTCTGTACTTTCTGCATTTTCTTCCTCCATTGCAAGTCGAACATATTCTGAAAGAGCGAATCTGTCCCAATCAGAAAAGTCTGGATTTTCAGTCATTTCTTTTTTAACACTGAAAGGATCTCTTTGCTCATAAGCAATGAATTTATTCAGATTAAGGATAGCATTGAAAAATACTCCACTAATAGCTTTCTTATTGAAAAAGTCCTGTAAAGTAAAAAGGTTCTCTACTTTCGGGCAGAGCATATCAGACATCTGACAGACGACATCCTTAAAAGGAACAGCTTCTTGATTAAGATACTCAAGTCTTCTAAGCTGTTCCTCATAAAAATATTCCATTTCATAAGCAGTAATGATTCCGTTACCATCTAAATCAACGACTTTAAACCAATACTCAAGAGACCTTTTACTGGTTTTATCCTCTTCACAAAGCATGAACCAAATAAAATCCTCATATGCCATTTTTTCACTGTTTCCAGAAATGAACTTTCTTCCAGCCTGTTCAAAAATCCTGTCATTTGCCTTTCTGGATAAAGTATGTCCTTCATACCTGGAAAAGTCGTCTTTATCAATGATAAAATCATGATCAGTGTCGATTTCCCAGAACCTGCAATACAAGACATAAAAATGTTCATATGAGAAATAATCCCTTATCTTATTGATATCTTCTTCTTCATCCAAAGAAAGACAAACATCAAACAAATTACTTCTCTTCAGTTCCCTTAAAGTGATTTTTCCATCATCATTCACATCAACTGTAAAAAAAATCCTTTCAATCACAGTATCCGAGTACCGGTCTTGAAATTCAGGAGTTGCTTTCAAAAAGTCAAGTCCAGGGTGATGATCCATTAAAACCTTCATAATCGGTTTAAAATCATCTCTTTCCAAATAATTTCTACTCGTTTTTTTCACTACAAAAAAAAACCTTTCAACAGGACTTTTCGATTCCAGTTCATTTTTCCATATTTTCAGAAAATTCGTCTTCGTGATACTTTCACCTCCCCCGGCCAAGGCAATGATTTTCGAAGTCAAAAACTTCGGAAGTCCACAAAGTTGACTGACGATATTTTCAAAGTCGTCTTGTTTTATTGAGTCTCTTGTGAAGCAAGTTGAGATAATTTTCAAATTTTTTTCAGCCAAGGAAGGTTCTAAAGGTCTTCCTCTTGGGAAGTAAAACTGAGGAATGTTGACTGTCATCTTTGGAGATGCTTGGAAGGATGGAAGGACTTTTGTTGTGTTTAGACCTTCTGCGGGTAATGAGTGAGAATGGGTCTGGGATAACCTGTCGTAAGCCGGCGGTGAAAGTGGCGGGGTCAGCGATGCGCGCTTTGGCGAGGAAGTGTTCGGCGATGCTGGAGTACTTAGACGGTTCGTGAAGATTGCTGATGGAGGATGCATTGAAGGGTAAGGCGATTTCGCATCTTCGATTAAGTTGTGCAAAAGGGATTTACTTGATGGAAGATTTAACCATTGGATGAAATGATCTGATATCTTTTTACAGGCCAACTCGTATCGAATGCTTTCTTTTAAATGGCTTAGTACTTCCATTGTTTATTGAGAATCGACTTTTTCATGATTTGGGTTAAGGGCTTGGTTGCTGGGTTTAAAGGAGGATCTTGATGAGGAAAGTTTTTTTGGATATTTGGATTTTAATGTGATTTGGATTTTGAGCTTTTTGAATTATTTGGGTTTAAATAGCTAGGAAGAAAACTTTAAACTTTCTGAAATTCTAAGAAATTAAAGTCATTTATTTTTTAAAATATGAGATTTATGTAGGGCCTTCGAAAGCTTACAAAGTTAGAAAAATTTAAAAAATCCTTATTCAATAACTCAACTTTATCAAAAATCTTAATCTCCAAAAAAATCATTTAAAAAATAACAAAACTAACACCTTAACACCCTAACACCCTAACACCCAAGCCCTACCATATCCAGTCATATTTCTCTAAAAACCTCGAAATTTTAAGTCTTCGACGATAAAAAATGGCATATTTCCACGTGTTTTTATTACTATCTGCTTCAGTATCAGCTCTTTACTCTTCAACATCCTCAGTGGTCCAGTTGACAGCAGATAACTTCGAGTCAGAAGTTCTCAACTCGAACAACTTGTGGATAGTCGAGTTTTACGCTCCATGGTGCGGCCACTGCAAAAATCTTGCTCCTGAGTTCGAAAAAGCTGCAAAGGCCTTGAAAGGGTTTGTAAAACTCGGAGCTGTTGATATGACTGTTCATGGAACTGTTGGAAGCAAGTATAACATTCAGGGATACCCCACTTTAAAGTTCTTCGGAGATAATAAAAAGGCTCCCACTGATTACGACTCTGGAAGAACTGCTAAGGATTTAATTGCTTTTTCTGTTAAACAAGCTGAAGCTGTTGCTCAGAAGAGGCTTGGATTGAAACCTGAAAATAAGGGGGAGTCGAAAAGTCAGGAAAATAAGAAACCTGAACCTGAGCCTGAAGTTCAGGACTCGGATGTTGAGGTTTTAACTGAGGCTAATTTTGAGAGTTTGGTTATTGGAAGTGACGACCTATGGCTAGTCGAGTTCTACGCTCCCTGGTGCGGTCACTGCAAGAAACTAGCTCCAGAATGGGCCAAGGCTGCAACCGAGCTGAAAGGTAGTGTACGACTTGGCAAAGTTGACGCGACAGTCGAAAAGTCTCTAGGCAGTCGTTACGCAGTTCAAGGTTACCCAACAATAAAAATTTTCTCTCCAAATGCCGAAGCCGAAGAGTACAACGGAGGTCGAACAACTGAGTCCATAGTAAAAACAGCTTTAGACAAGTTAGACTCCCTCGGAAAAGGTCCAAAAATGTCTCAATTATTAAGCGAAGAAGATTTAAAGTCCTCATGTGACCGAGTAGTCTGCATTTTAGCCTTTTTACCCCACATCTACGACAGTTCATCAGAAGAAAGAAACAAATACATCGACACCTTATCACAAGTAGCGAAGAAGAACCGAGGAAAACCCGTTAAATTTTTATGGGTGCAAGGCGGCGATTTTTACCAGTTCGAGCAACTTCTCGGAATGGGTTCAGGGTACCCGGCAGTGAGCGGCATCAGTCTCGCCAAGTCACGGCACGCGCTGATGAGAAGTTCATTCAAGCAAGAAGAAGTTGAGTCCTTCGTCAAGAAACTTCTGAATGGAAACATTGCACTAGAAGAATACAAACAACTACCAAAGATGCCCAAGGTCACCCCTTGGGACGGCAAAGACCAAGTCCAGGAAGTTCACAATGAAGATCTTTAGTTAGGAGTAATAATTATTAAACATTTGCGCGCAGCTTGAATGCTCATGATTTATCGATTTCATGCAGATCAGACAACGAAACCCGCAGGTTGAACAAGAGTAAAATAAGGAGTCGAGTTGAGTTATCTTTATTTTTGATTTACATTTGCAGGTTATGTTAAGAATCAAGGATTTTAAACAGTTTTCATGGTTTTCCAAATTTTGTTTGCATAAAAGGCAGAAGCTTCGGTTGCAAGTATTGCAGATGTAAAAGTTTTCTGAGAAAAGACAGTTGTTTTTGTCAATTGGACATGGAATTGATTCACGATATTCTACTTGAAATGTTTTAGACTCTTCTAAGAAACCGAAAATGTTGCAGTCGTTGCAGCCTTGTTTTTCTCTGCAGCAAAATCCGCAGATCAGGTGGCTGCAGGGTGATTGCTTTATGAAAGTGCTTCTGCAGATATAGCAGGAGTTTCGTAAACTGGTTTGGCATTGTGGGCAGAGTCGTGAATGATAACAAGTAGTGTGGAAGTAGATTGAACATTGCTGGCAAAAAGGGTCGTTGGTTGTGATTCCTGATCGACAGACTTGGCATCGGTATATAAAAGTACTTTCTACTATTTTCTTCAATTCATAAAAATCAGGTCGATCAGATGAGTTGATTTGCAACATTCTGCTTATAATCTGATGAATAACAGGATCTTTCAATTCTTGGTAACGAGAGTTAATCGCCTTAATCAAATTCTCAATTCCTGAAAACTCATCATTTAAGTTCTCATTCGTAGCCATGCAAAGAAAAACCAGTCCCAATGAAAACACATCACTTTTATAAGGACAATGCTTGATTTTGCACCCACTTTTCTTCTGGATGTAATCATTATATCCAAGCCGTAGCTCAGGACTTAAGAAATAAGGAGAGCCTTGTATTGTGAAGTCTTCGACTCCAAATGTAGAAATAGAGCACCCGAAGTCTCCTATTTTCATTTTGCCTTCCTTAGTGATGAAGATGTTTTCAGGCTTGATATCGCGATGAGAGATCCCATTTCGTTGCATATTTTCAAAGAAATTGACAAAAATAGAGATATAGTCATAAATCTTTACACCGATTGATGTCTGTTTTTCTTTAAGTTCTTGGATGTAATTCTTTAAATTTCCTCTTTCACAGTATTCAGTGTAGATCTCATAAACAAAAAATCTGTCTTCTCTGTAAGTTTTGGTTTCTAAGAACCTGATGCAATGTTCATCATCTGTAAATTTCTGCAAATTGTGAGACTCTCTTAAAAATCTGTTCATTTTTTCCTGATTTGTGGTTCTTAACACCTTCCTAGCGATATAGATTTTTCTTTCATTGTCAAAAATTTTGAAGACTGTTGAGTTTAAAGTCTGTGCAATTTTGGTTTCGCCCATAGTCTATAATCTTTATAATCTTTCATAAAAGTTAAATGGAACTAAATAATCTTCTCTTTCCTGCACCTGAACCTTCTTATTCCGAAGAGACTTTCCCAGGTGAGTTGATTTGGATTCCAAGGCCAGCAGGATCGACATTGGTGCCGATCCCTTGTTTATACCTGTCGTGCACTCGAGGTTCAAGTAAGGTGATGTTGTACTTTCATGGAAATGCTGAAGATATCGGCCTAGCATACGAGTTGATGGACCATATCCGTTCAACTCTTCTAGTCCACGTGATCGCCGTAGAGTACCCAGGTTACGGTCTATACACAGGAGAGTCAGACGCCGAGCAAGTGATTCAAGACTCTTCAGACATAATGCGTTACCTAGTCGACCAAATGAAGATAAGTTCAAGAAACGTTTTAGTCTTCGGCCGTTCAATCGGCTCCGGACCAGCGGCTTGGCTCGCAGCGAACATGAACCCCGGGGCAATGCTGTTAATGTCCGCTTACACCTCAATTCGATCAGTCGTCAAAACAATAGCCGGGTCTTGGGCTACTTTCCTTGTCAAAGAACGGTTCAACAACTTAGAACTAATGCCAAGAGTCACTTGTCCCAGCTTTTTCATTCATGGTCAACTTGATAATTTGATTCCTTTCATCAATTCTCAACAACTTCATGAAGCTTGTTCAGGACCTTGCAGCTTGATCTTGCCGAAAGATATGGACCATAATGAATTCGACTTTTTTGATGACTTGAGTCTTCCGTTTAGCGCGTTTTTAATGCAGTGCGGAATCACGGTTAGTCCTGAATCGATGCATACTGCATTTATCAACTTCCCGCCGCAGATTTTCACACCGCCACAGTTGGAGAAAAATAAGAATAAAGGAACTTGGAACAAATTTTTTAAGCATTTTAGCTCGTAACTTTAATTTTAATACGGATGAGTCATTTCTGAAATTTGATTTAAATGCATATTAGGAATTTTTAGGGTTTTTGAAAGTTTTGGGTTTTAGGGAAGGTGATGATTTTTTTTAGATTTTTAGGGATTTGTTGTGAATTGATGGGAATTAATAGATTTGGTTGCAATCATTGCTAATTACTGACTTTTTTCCAAGAAAAGGGGTTTACTAGGATTTTTGAGTTATTTGAGTGATTATTAAGAATTTCCAGTAAAAAAAATGGTAAAAATTCTTACCGAAACCATGGAAACAAGTATAACTCGTATATTTATCTACCTGGACTTTCCTTGTTACAGATAATTAACTACTTGATTAAAATTCCATCAAATATTAGCCATTATAATTTAAAGATCATGGACCTTTATTGCTGTGACGTCTCCGGCTGCATGAAAGCCTACAAATCCAAAGTCAACCTGAAAAGGCACAAAGAAGCAATTCACTCAGACAATAAAAAATACCAGTGCAAAGACTGCCTCAAGGTACTATCTTCGAATCAAAATCTGAAGGAGCATCAATTGATTCACTCACAGGAGATGCCTTTCACCTGCAAGATTGAAGGATGTGGCAAGAGATTTAGACATGGAAGTCAATATTCTGCTCATAAGAGAGATCATAAAGTTTTAAATGGGATGGATTCTGTGGACACTAAAAGATTGGATGTCCAATTAATAACTCGTCTCTTAGCTGATATGAAAGATTATTTCCCTATGTCTGTTATTGAACATGATAATATACATGGAATCCCACTACCTTACATTGGCACCCTACAGTCTGGTCCACTACCAAATATATTTGAATAATAGAAGGGGTTAATAGATAGGCTAAGTTATGTGTTAACAGAAGGGTTTTGATTTTAGGGAGTTGAGGGATCTTAGGGAATATGTTGGGTTGGGTTTTGTTTGACTAGGTTTGTTGAGACCACTTAAATTGGAGTAAGTTTCGAATACTTAAACTAAAAATTTCTAATTTTGATTCGAGACTAAAATGAATATTTTCCATAGTCAAATTAGCATAAGTAAATAAATTACTTACTGAAAATCCTTGGTTACATTGAAAAATCGAGAATTTATATTTTTGATTCAAATAGGTTTCATTCTTGACTTACTTGATATCAAAATATTTTACAGGAGATTCTTAGTTGAATTCTAATTTCAAATTAAATATGAATACCCAGTCAACCTACATAACCCCACTGTCCAAGAAATCATGCTACATCTCTCCAAGACGTCTCCAATCTCCAAGCCGAGCTCTATCTCCAAGATGCAACTCACCTCGTCAAATGCGAGTATCATCTCCTCTTCCCCAAAGAGTCTGTTCTCCAAACCGAAGCCTTTACATCCGTCCAAATTCCATAATAAAATCATCAAGCATTCTAAAGCCAGCTTACAAGCGAATATCTTCCGAGCGTTCAATAAAGTTGATAATGCTTCCCGGCTTTATCCGAGTAGAAGAGTCCGAGATAAAGAAATACACGTCGTCGATATCATTGAGCAGAACAGGCATAGTCGAAAGTCAAAACGAAAGCCGAGTCCTTCGGCCAAGCCGAAGCAACGGGGAGTACATTCGCAACAAGGCCTCCTTTAATAACGACGTCCTACGACTGGTCTTCGACAAGACCCAAAGCGACGAAGAGGTCTTGTTGACTGTCGGTAAGTTTTCATTGACTCGAGGAAATTTGGCTTGTTTGTATCCAGAAAAAGACCTGAATGAAATACTTGTTGATACCTGTCTAAAATGCATAAAGTACAAAAATATGAGACTTGTTAAAAAAGGAAAAGCTAAATTTAGAGTTTGTTGTCTTGGAAGTCGCTTCTGCAAGTTTTTATCACAGAAAAATGCGAATTTACCTGTGAGGAATAAGAAAAATATGTTGGAATATGAGTAAGGGTTAAATAGCAACATTGTTTTTCCGATTTTTGTAGGGTATTGGACGGTCTTGATCCTTAACACCCGGACTAAGTGTGCAAAGTACTTTGACCCGATTGGAATTGAGAAGAAGGACGATGTTATTTTTGACCAGCTTCTTGCTTTGCTGAAGAGAGAGATCAAGTTTCATGAAAATAAAAGCATTGAAAATACCAGGTGGATGAGACTTGAATTCGAACGAATTAATGAATATGAAACTTATCCTAATTGTGACTCTGGAGTTTATGTCGTTAGACAAGCTTTGAAATCTGCTACAAATAAGGATGTTAAAGTCCTTCCTGAAGTAATGACAGAGTTCAGGAGCAGTCTTTTACTGCATTTGTTCAAGTATGGGAATAAGATTACTTATTAATCTACTCGTGTTTCAAATTATTAATTATATCGCTTGTTTGCGTTGTTTATCTTCTGTGTCTCGATTCCTAGTTCTTTCCAAACCGACTTCAACAGTTTCGTGGAGTCTTTCCAGCATTTTTTAATTTCTCTGTTATTCACAGTGAGTTTGTTTATTTCTTTGTCTTTTCTTGCAAGTTCTTCTTTTAGTTTGTGAATTTCGTCTTTGCTGCATTGAGCGTATTCGAAGTTCATCGATTTTTTCCATTCTTGCAAAGCGTTTTTCTTTTCGTTGTTGAGTTGTTTGACGAGAAGTTCTCTTTCTTTTTGGAGTTGAGTGATGGCGTCGTCACATTGATTGATGGTCTGGTTCATTCTTCGCTCGTTGTCTTCTTTTAGCCGATTTAGGACTTCGCGGTGCTCTTTTTCGAGGATTCTGAGAGTGTCGGCTTTGTCTTTCAGGACTTCTTGGATTCTTTCTTCTTTTTCAGTCAGACGGTAGAGAAGACCGGATTTTTCACTTTTGAGACCGATTAGTTCTCTTTCAGTGTCGACGAATTTTATCATGTAGTCGTTTGTGTCTTCGCTTTTTTGCTTTTTTAGGTTTTCGATCACCCCTAAAGCCACTTTTTCGCTCTCTGCTAAGGCCTGCACCTTTTCATTCAATATTTTTTCAGTGATTTCTCGTTGGCGCAATGCTGTTTCTTTTTCATTTATTATCTTTTGAAGGCCAAGAGACTCTTCGCGACATTCGATAAGTTTTTTATAGGTCTGGTCTTTTTCTTCATAGAGTTTCTTCATTTCTTCCATCATAGACTCTTTGGTGCCTTTCAGTTGATCAAGTTCATATAAACATTGGTCGTATTTGAACTTGTCGTTTTGGATTATTGACATGTTTTGAGATGTCACTTGCAGTTGAGTTGTCATTGAAAGTAATTGTGATTCAAGCTGCTTCACTCGAAATGATAGTTCTCCTCGTCTTTGGAGAAGTTCTTCTTGAAGCATTTTTATGTTTTCTTGAAGTGATTTGGATTTTTGTTTTAGTTTGTTTACTTTGTTTTGAAGAATTAACTTTTCTTTTCGGATCTGGTCCACGTCGATGTTGCCAGTCAACCTCCTGATATCTTTTCTAACTTCCAAAGTATTCTTATATATATCATCAAGGTCCGACAACTTACTACACATCATCGAGTCTTCTGAATTTTGCGGTGAGTCCTGTCCATGTCTTTCATATTCCATATCCCTAATCCTATTTTCCGCATAGCTAAGTTTTTCCTTCAAATCATAAATTTCCGCTTCCTTTTTCTTCATATCCTTTTTCATCAAGTCCATCTTAACAACAAGACTTTCATTATTTTGCTTTTCAAAAACGACTTCATCCCTTAAAGCTTTAAGATTTTTTTTCAAACTATTCGCATTTTCTATTTCCAAGTCTTTTAAATCAAGTTGTTCTCTGAGTTCATCACAGATTTTTTCAGTTTCTTTTAATTTAATTTTAACAGTCGACAACGATTCCACCCTTTTTTTATACTGTTGAAGAGTCCTTTCAGACTGAGTCAAATTGTAAACTTTTGCATTGGCCACATCAAGTTCATCTCTCAATTTATTGATTTCTTTTTCACTGACTGACTTGACTTCATTGAGTTGATTTGTGAGTTGCATGACTTTTACTTCTTTTTCTGAAAGTTTTAATTCAAGTTCATTGGAATCAGAAGTTATTTCATGAAAGTTGATCATTGTTTTTTTATTCATTTCATTTCGAAGGTCAGTGATTGTGTATTGCAAGTCTTCTTTCTCTTGAATGAGTTTTTGTGTGTTTAGTTGAAATTGTTTGACTTCATCGAGAAGTTCTTGAATTTGAACAGCCATTCTTTGTTTTTCTGTTCGAAGTATCAAATTTTCTCTATTTTCCACTTTTATTGACGAGTCGAAAAGTGGACTGTCTCCTTCTCCCATGGCTCTTTGAATGAAATACATGAATTGAGTTTGACAGTCTTCATCAAGTTCCATGATTTTCTTGATAAAGTCTTCTTTGAATGGAGAGTTGACAGTAGAATAAACCACGAATTCGACTAAGCTAAGAATATCTTTAGCCTCTTCTTTTCGAGCGATTCCTGACAAGTCAATATTGTCAAATCGTTTATAAGAAATTTTCAGTTCTTGGTCCAAGTACCCGACAAGACTTTTCTTCAGTTTTTTCAGATTTGCTAGTCTTAAAGCCCAGTTATTGTTAGAAGCTAGTGACATGCAAGCAATTTCAAAGAATTCACTATTTCTAAATGTTTTTTACACTTTCGACATAAATTCAAATAACAAGATCCCATCAGACAGTTCATTGATTTTTTCACATTTTCTCGAAAGGTTAAGACTGTTAATCTAAGTAAAAATTACCCATTCGACGATAGTTGATTGCAGTTCTTCCATAGTTAAATTATGATTCGAAATATGAAATGTTTTACCTTCGTAATGGAAATGGTTATTAAACACGTGTATGTCTAAAAGAGTTCTTTATGCTGTTCTTATTCTAGTCATTTCTGCCTTGATTTCTCTTCTTCCGGTCTTCTGGATCCAGGCGAACAGGATTTTCTCTCTTGACAAAGACGTGGTTTTTCATCATTTCGAGAAGTGCAAGAAACAAGAAGTAGAGGCAAGTATTCTTGACATGGTTGAACTTGATGATGATGAGTTGCTTGCAGTGGAAAACGACCTCAATTCTTTATTTGCAAATGGACCTGATGAGACAAGTCAAGGACGACTACTTCGAATCATTGATGTTGCCTTCGGAAGTCCCAAGTTCAAACCCGTTGAAATCCGCGACTTTCCAAAAGATGTCGCTTTTAGCCCTTTCGGCTTGTTTTATGAAAACTCCAAGATTTACGTATTGAACCAGGCCTTTCACATGGGAGGGTCGAGAATTGAGTTCTTTGATTATAAAGACGGACAAGCTTTTTACAAAGGAAGTACTTTTCTAGACCAGGCCATTGGAGGGACTTTTGGAGACTTGATCGTTAATAAAGGCTTCGCTTATCTGAACCAGTACTCACAAGTTCCATTTCAACAAAGCAACAACCCTTTGCCTTTAAAGTCGATATTGAAGCAGTTTTATAATGACTTTGCACAGGTGCACCAGGCAGGGGTCTACAGATGTCAGTTGATTTTAAATGGGACTACTGAATGTGATTTGATGAAAACTAGTAAAAGTGCCTCTGTTACTTCTTTGGTGAAAGAAGATGATGAGAATGTTTGGGTTGCTTTTAGCTCGGTTGACTATAATTGGGTTGAAAGATATGAAATTGATAATAAGGGAAATCTTAACTTTTTGGAAAAAATCGCGCTTAGGGATCAGGCTGGAAGACTTTTTTATTCAAAGTCTAATCATAGGGTCTATGCTGCAGCCTTGCCTTGGCCTTTCATGATGATGACTTCGAATTATGTTCCTGGAGGTGTTGTTGAAATACGAAAACTCATGTGGCAGAAATCATTCACTCATAGAAGACTTTTTATGCAGGAAAATTTGATTAAAGGTATCACTGCTGCTGCTAGGGTCGGAAATTATGCCCTTGGAAGTACTTTTATTGAAAAAGCGGTTTTGGTTTGTTTGATTGTTGATCCTTAATAGAGTTAATTTGTTTTAGAGAGATTTAGGTTTTTTTGGATAAAGGTTTAATTGGTTCTTTAGAGATTTTGGAAAATATCAGAATTTAAATTTTTTTGAATATGGATTTTTTGGTAGTATGCTATTTGAATCTTTTAAGGAAATTATATTTTTGCATTCAGTTATATGATGATATAGTCTTATTTTTCAAGTAATCATCATACGGATTAAAATTTAAGTCGAAGATTTTATGATAATGAAGAATTTTCTTCTAGAAACATTCGTAAACTTCATTTATTGATTTGAAATAAATTTTTCAAGATTACAATTTATTCAGGTTTCAACAATTTAATTAATTTCGAATAGGTGTCCTTTGGTCTGGTATGAAATTATGGCTGGTAAACTATACTGTTAGCAGGCGTTGGTTATGTTATCTAATAATTAAAATTACAATCATTAATTCTTAACTCTGGATTATTCATGAATATTGATGCAAAATGATCAAAATAATAAAAATATTGATTTCTTATTTTACGTTTATCTTGAAACATATCACCAAATAACCCTCAAGCATAGTCATTCATTATAAATATATTATTCTTTAAATTACCAAACTACCTATTATAATAATAATTCTTCAAACTTAAACCTTGAAATGACATTTTTATATTTCACAAAAATATACTCATCATTTTCAGAAGCATATATAACCTTCTCAGCCTTAAAATGCTTGACATATGCTTTTTTATTAGTTTTCGCATCTAAAATCATTGTCAAACCGTGATTTGTATCCCCAATAATAAATCTTCCTTTTTCAGATACAAATAATTCATGTATTTGCAGGTTAGACATAAAATGATTAAGAATATCTGCATTTTGAAAGAAAAAATAGTTATCCATGGATCGATAATCATCAACCACTTTACCTATAAACAAACGATAATTTTCAAAATATTTAAAATAAACAACTTTTTTAGTAAGTCCACTATTAACTAAATCTCTTCCTTGGTTATAAGCATTAGTTGAGGATATTTTTTTTCTCAAGTTAAGATCATAAAAATAATAATCGTTGGTGAAATCATTGCCAATAAATAGATAATTTTCAATCATATAAATATTATGTGTGGACCATTGATTAGGGTCAAGTCCATCAACTCTTAATTCAAAACAAGTTCCTTCTGACAATAAATCTACCATCACTGAATTAAAAAGTATTTGTACGCAAAAGTTGTTTTTTAAAAGTTTTATAAAGTTGAAGTTCATATGAGAACAAATTTCAGTACTAGGTATTTTAGATTTTAAGTATAAATAGCTTATATCAAAGTTTATCATTTTTAAATTCACTTGAGTTTGCTTATTATCAATATAGTATCCAATTTCTTCACTAATTTCTAATGAGTCTAAATTTATTTTTATTTCTCTTACATTTGCACAGATTTTTGATATATCAACTAATATTGTTATATATAGGAAATTCTGATCAAATAGGAGTGTTTTTATATATTTAGAATTAGGGTTATAAGATAATTTACGTACATCACCTGAAAGACTGAAACAGTAAATCGATTCAGTTAATACTATTATTAAATCAGGTATTTCTTGCTTCTCTATAAATTTATAGTCTAGCCATTTCTCTTTTTTTCCTTCAAGAGAATAATTGTAAAATAGCTTACTTTCATCACAATTATAAATAATAATCAACCCATTAACTAACACGCATATGTATGATGGAGAAAGCAGAATAAAATTACAGTCTTGTTGTGAGGAAATTTTTAGATCAACTAGTTTTATCGGAATCATTGAATGAATACTCATTTCATGTAGTTGAAGATTCTTAATGAAAAATATTGAGTCTCTATATTTATTATAAAATGGCTTAGAGTTTATCTTTGCTGAAGGATTGTCGATGGAAAAAATTTTGAATATGTAAAAATATTTAAAAGTTTTATTGCCAATAATATAATATTTCATTGATCTATCATTAGCTGTTATATTTTGAATTCCGTTTGGTATTAATTCTTTAGTAAAGAATTCGAATTTTTCCAATTCAATATTCCAATACTTAACTTTTTTTCCTGTATGAAACATCAAATATCTGTTGTTATATGAAATAGAGAATTTTGAAATCTTTGAACAAATCAAAACCTTCTTTATAATTTGATTATCTTTTCTAATTTCTATGTGAAGGGTCTTCTTTGGGTATGAAAAATATTTATTAGTTCTAGGATTAACTCCATAAATATTGACAGTAAACTTATCACATGTGAATAAATAAGCGGTATATCTATTTTCTAAATATCTTTTATTTAAAGAGCCAAGAGCTCTAATAAAAAAGTGTTCAGGATTTGTTTTTTCACAATCAATAGAAAGATTAGGAAGATTATTGATATCAATAGATGGGTTGATATAATATTTTAAAGTTTTCAGGCAGAGAGTCGAGTTATAATTTATTGAATTAGACTCAAACAAATTTAATCCTTGAATGAAGTTTTTGTCAGATGAAATCAAAGGAATCGAGCCAATACAAATTTGTTTGATATATGTTGAATTGTTTAGATCTTTTATTATAATTTTGTCATTTTCAATAGTAATATATTGATAATTATTAGAAATGAATCCTCGTTTTAATTGATTATCGAAAAGTTGATTATCTATAAGATAATTTTCTTTCTTATTCCAAATGCATTCATTATTAATAAATAACTCCAGATCATCAGAAAACAAAATTTCGTCAAAAATTGAATTCGTTCTGAAAACATTATTATTTTTCCTTTTAATAAAAAAATGCAGTGGAAAGTTAATTAAATGCCATTCTCTTTTTTCAAGATCATAAAATTCTAGTTTATTAAATGAATGAAATACTGCATATCGGTAGTCATCTGTTATTTTTTTTAATTTTAGAGATTCCTTTAAACCTACTGTAAATTCTTCATATTCTTCATCAATATTCCAGTAAACAAGTGTATATCCTCTGAAATAAATCAAATGCTTAAAATATTTTAAACAAAATATTCTTTCTGGTACAAAATAAATAAACTTCAGGTAGTCTCGAAGTTGAATAGAGTAAATTCCCATAAAATCTTCAAATTTAAGTATTAAGAAATCATTATATTTCAAGTGGAATTCTCCAAAAACTAAATTATTTAGAATAGGTCTTTTGTTTAAGATATAATCGTTGAATTTTAGATATAATGAAGTTTCTCTTATTTGAGGTATTTCCCATGTAAGTATTTCCTTGATTAAACCCTTTTCAATCATCTCACTGTTGAAGTTGATAATAATTTTTTTTACTAATACCTTATTTTCGATTGTTTTCACCTCAAGTTCACTAAAGTATTGATTAAATTGTAGACACTTTGATAAATTTAAGTTTTCATCAATATCTTGTATTAATTCTTTCAAATTATTATGAGTTTCCTGAACATCTTCGATTTTTAAAAGGAAATCTCTCAGGATAGTCAAATATCGAGTTCTTTTTTCTAGTTTTTCATCAATTTTTGTTTTCCATTCAGATGTATACTTATATTTCACAGGCCCATTTGGATTCGGACAGAATCGAGAATGAACTAAAGCTTGGCTGGAATCAAGTAGTCTATCACATCCTGAGCAAGTTATCTGAGCAGAAAATGGCAAATAGCTTATCTCAACGAATCTGAGTTTAAACATATTATTAATATATATTTATTTGATTAACTAATTAAGAAATCATTACATAATTTTCATTTAATTTATCATAGTAAGGCTAAATAAAGTTAACTAATGTTATTTTTTCATAGTATAAGGAAGAAATGAATTTTTATAAAAGTGTTTGACTTCATATAGAGCAGTTTGATGATTTTTATGCTGAAATAATAGTCTTTTTTATATTGATTAAATTGAATAAAGCGTATTGAAACTTAATACTTCTAAGTAATCAACCAAAGAGTATTGCACTTTAAGTATTTTATATAAACTAATAATAAAATCTTGATAATTTTAACATACTGAGAAAGGATCATTGATAATTAGTTCAAAACACTCGTTAATCACGAGAATATCTTACAGATAAAAAAAACCCTTCTAATATTTTGACCAAACCAAAGTCTTATTAAACTCTGATTAATAATTTATCTTATGTATTTTCTAGACTCTTACCTCCTGCAAGTAATTTTTTATTTCCTCGATATAGACTCCTTACAGGAATGCTGTGTGGTGAGTAAATCATGGAAAGAGACCCTCACAAAAGACTCATTTTGGAAAACAAAATTTCAATCACTTTCTGAATGTTCATTCCACAGCGGGCCATACTTCAAATTCTCAGGACATAAAACTTACTTGAATAATTTAAACACTAAAAGATTCGAAATTTCCAGTTTCAACACAATGAAGTCAATATCTAAAAAGCTAGAAAATCCCCAAAAATTGATCATCAATCACATCAATGCATCATCAGTGCACCTTGATCACTACCCCTCTAAAGTCTTGAACTATGATAATTATTTTTGGAGTTCAGCCCGGAATGACTCTCAAGACTCAAACGAATTCTTAACATTTGAACTAAAACATGAAAGCTTTATCTTTGCAGTTTCTTTCAAAACATTCAGAGAATCTGATCAACAAGGAACTGTTTATTCCTCGAAATTCGTGAAGTTGTCAATCGGCTACACCCAAGAGTGCAGTGAATTTGATACAAATGAGTTTGAAGTAGGTTTAACTGAAAATTACAATACAATCTCAATACTTCCTAAACTTGTTAAAGGAAAATTCGTGAAACTTCATCTGATTGGCAAACAATCACAAGAGACAGATACGGAAAACTGGCGCACAGCGATAAGGTTTGTTGAAATCGTTGGATACCCTTTTGAATATACCCATGATCCTTTGTTGAAATTGTGCAGAGATGGAAAAATCACTCAAATATCAGAGGTTTTAAGTCCTTTTTACTTTGAAAGACTGGAAAAATTTGGCATGGTTATCAAGTATTTGAGGCAGACTATTCTACTTGATACTGATATCGCTTGTTATATGTTTGAGATTAATAAAGAAAAAGTTGATAGACCTCAGTTTAAACCTATTTATTGTGAAATTCTAGGAAATTATTACTTTGATAAGGGAGAGTTTAAATTAGCAAAAAAACATTATTCTAGGATTATTGATGTTTGGGGATTTGTTAAGGTGTCTATTGTGACTAAACATTTTTATGATGTTTATCGGATGGTGGAAGAAAATAATTCTAGAAGACCTGGATTGGCATGGGTTCTTAAAACAGCTAGGAATTTTGGTGGGACTGAACTTGAAAATATAGTTGCTGAAGAACTGAACGAAGAAATTCATCAAATATGATTTTATAGATATTTCTAATTATTATTAATTATTCAAGATTTGCTCTGACGACTAAAATTATAATAGTTATATCAAAATCAGAGAAGATATAAAAATTAAGAATAGGTTAATCTTCTTTTAAACTAATAAAGAAATTTGATAGTTTATTTCAGTTAGTAAACTCAAGTAAGCTTAAATGTTATAAACTTCGATATAAGCTACTTATTGAATTTCTTATAAAAATGATTATTAAACTTGTGAACATGATTTAAATTGTAATCATCTCTGAAAGAATAAATTTTGGTATGAAAAGATACTTAGTATAATGAAATAATGATTTAGCTTTTTCTGATTCTCAGATAACAGAAGTTAAAGTTCAAGTAACACAAGATAATAAATTTAATCCATTTTTGTTTAGAAAATAATTTAAGTTTAATTTGACCTTGATTAAAAGAGTAATAATAATTAATGATGAAGACTATATATATTATTGCATCCTAATGACACCTCATTCAAATTACACTAAAATAATAATCATATGTATTTATTCAGAAAAATCTTTCCTAAAGAATAAAATTCTTCATCCAAACTCAATATCTACAACTCTTTAAAATTTGAATAATAATCTAATTTTAATGCAATTAATTGAATAACGAAGCGATTCCCTTTCCTCTCTGGAAGCTAGCATTTAAGATTTTCTTCGACCCAATAGGATTAAGTATCGGATCATGTCTGTTATCAATATCATTCACAAAAGACTGATCACAAGATCTACCTCTTCTCGAAGAAGCTTCTTTAACAGGGCTCTGCACTTTTTTCTGCGGACTGAAAAACATTTGACCTTTAATACTGTTTCTAAGCAATGAAGACTTAAGTGCTGACTGAGACCTATGAAGTCCAGGAACCCCTCTAAACTGGTTTTCTTCATCATTATGAAAATTTTCAATAATTTCTTTATTAATCATTTTTTCCCTTTGATTAAAAGTATTTTCATGATACTTATCAAATTCCTTCTCACAAATTTGATGTCTTAGAACTTTATTATAATACGACTTGAACTGATTTTCATTAACTTTTTCCTGATTCTTCAAAAATTTTTCTTTTAAAACAGTTAAATCAGAGTATTCCTTATCCTGCGTTTTCCGAATCACCTCTTCTTTCTTCCTTTCACTTTTTTCCTGCATTTGAAATCTAAGAACTTTTCCTTGATTTTTCTTCATCCTCAGCTTTTCCTGCAGATAAATAACTTCTTTCGCTTCACTTTCATGTTTTTTCTCATCAAGCCACTTTTCCACCAATTCAGTTTTACTTCTAAACTTTTGACTTTCACTGCGAATGACTTGAAGATAAGCTTTTTGGTTCTCAGCCTGTTTTTTCTCAACATCTTTGATTTTTTTTCTGTATTCAACTTGATGTTTATTGAATTTTTCAATTGATTCATTGACCAGTTGCTGATCTTTCTCTTTATTCAAGTTTAATTCTTCAACTTTTGCAATTTTTTCTAAAGACTTTTCAGCGATAAAGGCCTGAAAAGACGAAATTCTTTCAGATTTTTTTAAAGACTTTAGAACTTTCGCTGAATCTTCTGCGAGTTTGTGAAATTTCACGATTGACCTTTCAAGTTCGAGGTTTTTGCTTAGGTCTGACTCGTCTTTTTCTAGTTTTGAGTTGATTTGTTGAATGTAGTCGTTAAATATCGTGCTTTGTTGTTTTAGCTTCAGGTGAAGACGCCTAAGGTCTTCAAAATTCTGTGATTTTAATGTCTCACTCATTTTATGGCCTTCGATTTGCTTGTCGAGGGTTTTTTGGTAGTTTTGCTCGTTTTTTTCAATTAGTTGGGAGTGGATCTCTGAACGGTAGAAGTTTTTGCTGAATCGTTCGAGACTCTTTTCTTGGAAGTCTTGATATGAGATCGCTTTCGTTTGAGAATCGATTAATTTTTTCCAGTCGTTGGGTTTTGCACTTTTTTTCATTAATTATAAGAACGAGCGTTGTTTTAAAGAGTGAATTCGAAGCATTTGAAGGTAAAAAACTGGAAAGATTAAAAGAATTACTGAAAATTATTTAAGTTGATAAATCCTCTAAGGTTCAAATCTAAAGAAAATAATTTTATGAAGAATAATCTTTGAAAAGGTAATTATTTTCAATTTTATCATAAAAATCTAAATAATTACAACAATATCAATAAATATTCACAATAAGCCTCTTTCACTCGCGAACTTCTAAAATCTTACTCAAGTAATCCTAACTTACCTTAAAATTCTTAAAACATTCACACTCAACAACAGCCTTCTTTTTTAATAGGAGTAGCCTGTGACAATTTCATGCTATTCTCAGGAGGAGGTTCAAGTCGTTTACTCGGATGTTTTAAAGTTTCATCATTCCTAACAGCGATTTGACTAGTAACTGAATTTCTATAAATCGTTTCAAGAGTTTTTTCAAATGCAGAGTCAACATTCGTGTTTTCCAAAGCAGAAGTTTCAATGAAAGCCAAGTTGTTTTTCAATGCAAAAGCAGCGGCGTCTTCAGTTTTAACGGCTCTCAAATGTCTTAAGTCTGATTTGTTGCCAACAAGCATGATGGTTGTTTGAGCATCGGTATGTTCCTTCAGTTCTCTCAGCCACTTTTGAAGGCCTTCAAATGTCTCGATCTTGCAAACGTCGTAAACGAGAAGGGCTCCAAGAGCGCCTCGGTAATAAGCTGATGTTATTGCTCGGTATCGCTCTTGACCTGCTGTGTCCCAGATCTGTGCTCGGATGTTTTTGTTGTCGATTTTCACGTTTTTTTGAGAAAATTCGACACCGATTGTTGTTTTTGATTCTAAGTTAAACTCGTTGCGTGTGAATCTGAAGAGAAGATTTGATTTACCAACTCCTGAATCGCCTATTAATACGATTTTAAACAAATAGTCGTAGTCTTCGTCAGCTTTCATTTATAATTTTTAGGATTAGGTATGGGAGTTTGAGTTGGAATTAGAAGATTGGATCTGATGAAATGGAGAGAATTTTTTAGCCTACTCTGTTAACATTCAATCAGTCATGATTAAACTATTCATCTAGAAAATTTCGCGGTTTCCAAGTTAGAACTTTAAAAATAATTAAATGGACACTGACTGTGGAATTATTTCTTCTCTCTTCCAGCTGATCGAGGCACGTCAAGATCTCAAAGAAACCCTCTTAGGATTAGAAATTCAAGCTGACCAGTCTTTGGTGAATGAGAAGCTGACTCAGTTGGTGGCATATTTGGAGAACCTTCCGAAGACTCCTCAAAGACTCCCAGTTCGAATTTACATGGCAGCTTGTTTAGATATAATTCATTCAGGACATTTTAACTGCATGAGGCAATCAAAAGCCTTAGGAGACGTTCTAGTCCTCGGAGTAATCGCAGACGATGAGATCCTAAGATGCAAGGGTCCTCCAGTAATGAAACAATTCGAAAGAAGAGCCATAGCCGAGGCCTGCAAGTGGGTTGACGAGGTGATAGACGGAGTTCCCTACTACGTGACAGTTGATTTACTGAAAAAGCACAACTGTGACTACGTGGTTCACGGAGACGACATCGCCATCCGAAAAGACACTGGAACTGACGCCTACGAAGAAGTACGAAACGCGAAAATGTTAAAAATCGTTAAAAGAACTGAAGGAATCTCCACAACCGAGATGGTCGGAAAAATGCTTTTAATGACTGGATCCGAAGCAAGAGAAACAGAACCAGAGCAAGTCTCAAACTTAGTCCGCAACACGAAGACTAGTTTTTTGGCAACAACTCGAAGAATTAACCAGTTTTCTAGCGCGACTATTCCTGCACCTGGCAGTCAAATCGTTTATATTGACGGGTCTTTTGACTTACTTCATGTTGGACATTTAGAAACGTTGAAAAGAGCGAAGGCGATGGGGGATTATTTGATTGTCGGCATTCATGATGATAAGACTGTTCATAGTCATAAAGGGAAGAACTATCCTATTATGAACCTTCATGAAAGGACTTTGAATTTACTTGCTTTGAAGTATGTTGATGATGTTATTATGGGAGCTCCTTGGGAAATCACTGAAGATATGATTAGAACTCTTAATATTTCAATTGTTGTGCAAGGAACTCATCATAAGGATCTCTCTGATGAAGTCGTTTCTAATGATGCTTATAATGTTCCGAAACAACTCGGGATTTATAGAGAGATTGAAAGTGCGTATAACTTGACTACTGATGATATTGTTCGAAGAATTGTTGATAACCGAATGCTTTATATTCAGAGGAATACCAGGATGACTGCTAATGAGAACAAGTATTATGAAAATAAGGGATACGTTCAGGAACTTTAATTATACTTAGGTCTTATTATGGATGATTAAGGATCATGACACTTATAAAAAGATTTTCTTGAGGAATAGGAAATATTAAATTTTGATTTATTCGTATAAATTTGAAAATTTATGGTGAGGGTATTGAATTTGTCTATATAAAAATATTCTATCTTAAGATTACCATTTAAAATTTTTCAACATCAAATACTTAAATTTAACCTAAATCATTATTTCTTAAGACGAAACTTCTCCATAGTCCTCTCAATCATACCTTTAAAAATGTCATTTTCATGAGCTATTTCATCCTTTAAATTTCTTAGTTTCATTTCAGCATCTTCAATTTTCTGCTCATATCCAGTCATAGCCTGATTCATAGCTTTGAACTTTCCAAGATTTTTTACAGTATCTCCAATATCTTCATCACTTTCATCTCTGCAAACATGAATAAATTCCTTAGTATCCATCTTTTTTCTCCAAAACAACATAAGTTCTACTTCCATGATCATATTAGCAAGTTCTTTTCCATCAGCAATAATCTGATACTCATTGACTCTTGCATAAGTATCAGACAAGATACTTATAAGCAAGTTAAGCATAATAATAAAGTTGAACAAAGTGATGAACAAGTAAAACAACCATTGAAGTTTATCATAATTATCAGTATTCGAATTGCCGAGAGTCGTAGAGTAGGTCGAAACAAAAGTCGGGTAATAGTCTCCAGACGAGTCCAAAGCGTAAAAAATGAAACTGAAGGCAAGAATCGTGTAAAAGAAAATAATCAAAAAAGATGGAATGTCTCGAAAGACCTCGAAAAGAAGGTTTATCAGGTATCGAGTCGAGTCGAAGATCCTGAAATAAGTCACTCCTCGGATCCAAGTTATGAGAATCACTAGGGCTAAGAAATCAGTGTGGTTTTTGAAGTAGTCCACCCAGACCATAATCGCGTAAATGGAAAACAAGGAAGACCTTACCATGTCCACATAGTTCCAAAAGTCTTTGAAGTAGTCAATACCTCCTGCGAACATCTGGTAAATCTCATAAAGTAATAAACATATGTTGAATGCGAAGGGAATCCATAAAAAACCTTTGCTTTCTAAATGTTCAGTTGAGTAAACTGCAAGAGAGATAATAAATCCAACATACAAAGACGCCTGCAGATACATCACATACCTCGCCTTTTTCCACTTTTCATTCAAAATCAATTTAATTAACCTTGTTTCAAAGATCCTTTCATTAGGACTATTAATCAAGCTTTCCAAGAAGTCAATTCCTTCAACGGACCCAAGTCCCATAATGACTTTAAAACAAGAATGATCAAAAGCCAGAGCAGTTCCATCTTTCGTATTCGCTCCAAGACCAAGCATAACATCATAGTCAACTTCAATACTTTCGCTATATTTAATAACTGGCAGTGAAACTGTCGAGCAAAAACTAGGAAGTGTTTGAAAAAAGTGTCTTCTTAATGCAAAATCATAAAGTTTCTGAAGACCATCAATTCCTGCATTGTTCAAAGCGATTAAAGAATCACTGACAGTGATAAGACTGTAAGGGTTTGACTCCCACCGTGATTTCATGCATTTTAAAGCGATTTTAGAACAGGCTGGGAAGTCCTGCTCCAAGGCGATTGAAAGAGCAGTGTGGCCTTTGAATGACTTGAGGTATGGAGCGTTTCCCTCACTGCGAAGCTCGTTTTTGTTACTGTCTTGATAAGGGGTCTCTTTGATAAAAGCACATCTGAGCAGGTCGTCGTAGTTGTAATAAGCGTAAATATGCTGAATGTTCATCATAAAAGGCATGACTATCCAGTTCTTGAACCTGTCATCATAATAAACGTTTTTTCCAGCAACGATATCATTCACGTACTTGAAGAAATCTTTTGAATACTCTGAAATTTGTTCTCCAATCAACTTGACGTGCTTGCTGTAAAGTGGAGATTCGAAAAATTCAGTCTTTGAAGAGTATTTTATCGCAATTTTTCGTTCTTGGTTGAAAAAACAGAAAGTTTGAAGATTTGAGTACTCCAGGCGAGTTTTAAATTCGAAGTCTTGAAAACTCCAGATTTCTATGCTTTCATCTCTTTTTAAGTAAAAGAAAGGGTAAAGTTTGCTGAGGACTATTGACTTTGCTGTGTAGTTCATGTAGATTCTTTTAATGAGTGACTCTTGGTTTATACTCCAGATGATTAAAGAGTTGTCACTTAAAATTATCAGTTTTGATGAATCTGATGTGCAAGTCATGTGATGAACTGTTCCATTGTGATCAGTTATTCGGCATAAGACGTTTTTTTGACTTGAATCAGCCATTTTTATCGTGTCTATCTTTTTAATCACACCTTCCTGCCCTGCGGAGAATAAGAAGAGGTTGTTCGGGGTGAGACAGAGTCTGTAAACTTCTTGATCATGATAAAGTTGTGAGTTGTAAAGCTTCAGTTTTTCTGACTCGATGACATAAGTGTTGATTTTGTAAAGTTGTCCAATACAAAGGTACTTTTTATTGCTTTCTTTACTGGAACTAATCGTGGCTGAGATCATATAACCTGATGAAAATGAATACTCTTGAAGTGGACTACTCGGCATTGCCAGATCATATTCAATCACCCTATAATCATGTTTATCCTCTGTTTGTCCTAAATGAATTATCAGAAGTAAGTGGTCTTCAGGGGTAATCAAATAAATATCATAGCTTTCTAGGTCAGTTTTTAAAAGATGAATGCCTTTATCATCCCAAACTTCAATTGAATTCGAGTTAAGCCCCACTATTCTATCAGCACTTTCTTTTCCGCCAGTCTTGACACTGACTCCGAAAAATTCTTCAGCTTCGCAATTTCGAACTTCAGTGATTTCTTCAAAATAAGGGATTTTCCATTTAATCGCTTTTTTGTCATCTGCAAGTGAAATAATGAAATTTTCATCTGGAGTGAGTACAGCAGATTTAATCATTTTATTATGTCCTCTCAATATTAATGCGGGTTTATCTGTTTCTTTATACATGTGCCAGATGACGACTTGAGCTGCTTCTCCTGCAGTGACTAATGTTCTTTCATCTTTTGAAATATCAATTGACCTGATTCTATCATTTTCCTTGAAACTTTTGACACATTCCCAAGATCCGAACCGATAAACCTTGATAAATCCACAACCATCTCCAGTAACAACAAAATTATTGTTATAAGAAATTTTAACTGCCCAAATTTCATAATTTTGGTAAATAGTGTTTAAAACTTTTCCATTTTCATACCCGACTTCCCAAGCAAGTTCATAGATAACAGCAGTGCAGTTTCTAGACCCAGTGATGATATAGGCATTATTAGCTGACAAGTCCATGCTCAAGAGTGATCCAGAATCATTATACAAGACTTTATCTTGACAGGCACCATTAAGACTCCAAAATCGAACAGTTGAGTCATCTGAGCATGAAATCATCCACTCGTCGTTTGGAGAGACTATCACGGAATTCACTTCTCCTGAGTGACCCGGGTAGTCTTTTACTAGCTTTAGAGTCTCGTATGAGTACTTCTTGATCACTGGGTTTTCACCTGCGACGTATAAATATTTTTCATCTCCGGAAATAGCCACTGTCCAGAGCTGTCTTCCTTTTGAAACTTCTTCGTCTTTTAATATCACTTTTTCATGGGAGTCTACTACGGCTAAACGACCTTCTCGAGAGACGAAGACGTAGTATCGGTCGTCTTTCATTATTTCTAGCCATGTTCCTTCGAATGGCAGGTCTACGGTTTGAGAATGACTGGCTGATAAGTAAGAAGTCATCATTTTGAACTCGTCATTTAATGTTTTGAATGATGAGAGTTCTACTCTTTCTTCTTTCTTAAAAACTGACTTAGTCTTAGATCCCGACAGATTAAGCGCATCTTTCTTAGAAGTCTGAACTTTTAGTGGCAACTGCTGAGACATTTATATGGAAGCAAAGCCTAAGATGGTTTTATATCCTCAATCTTCTCAGAAAAGATCAGTACCCCCATCCAACCCATCCGAACCCCTCCAAAATGCCAACCCCCTCTAAAATCCCTCAACTTCCCAACCCATTCAAAAACTCCATTAAACCTTCTTAAAAACCCCTAAAAAATCTTATTAATCCTCTAAATATCTCCAAATCCCTTCCATCCTCCCTCCAACCCCAATCCAAAATTTTTCACAAGCCTCTAAACCAGCCCACCTCCAAACCATGCCCGAATCAAGTCCAAAACCCGGGTTCCATTCTAAAGCAAGAACGATTGATCCAAACTCAATAACAAAATGGAAGATCCAGAAGTCCTCGAAGCACGTCAGAAGCTTGCCTCAAAGTTTGGAAGCGGAACTCGTATCGGCGGCAAAGGTTCGATGCGCCGTCCAAACAAGGTTCCGCACAAGTCGACTCAAGTAGACGACAAGAAGGTGAAGTCATCATTAAAGAAGTTAGGAATCCAGCCTCTGCCAGCGATTGACGAGGTGAACTTCTTCCACGAAGACAACACTGTGCTTCACTTCGAAACCCCTCAAGTCGAAGGGAACATTAGAGACAACTTCTTTGTGATAACCGGAAAGCCAACTAGCAAGTCGATTCGAGACTTGATGCCAGGGATCATACCTCAACTTGGTCCGAAAGCGATGGACTTTTTGAAGGAATTCATGACTTCAAGCAAACCTGCAGCTGAAGACGATGTGCCTGACCTGGTGGGTTCACAAAATTTTGAAGACATTGCAGAGCAGAGCTAATAGTAGATTTAGGAATTCTCTAAGCTATTAATGCTTTTGAGCCAGCACCTTCTGGTAGGACTCCAGAGCTTCTGGGTTACGGATTGACTCTACCACGGTCTTGCGCTGCGTTGGGTTAGACGCCCAGTAGTCATCGATTCGGTCTTCGATTACGTGCCGGAAGTGGCGGATTAAACCTTGCACTGGCCATGCTGCTGCATCTCCTAAGGCGCAGATTGTGTGCCCTTCGATTTGTTTGGTTATTTCTTCAAGCATGTCGATTTCTGCGTAGTCTGCTTGACCGTATTTCAGCCTGGTCATTATGTCCATCAGCCAGGTAGTTCCTTCACGGCAAGGAGTGCACTGTCCACAAGATTCATGTTTATAAAATTTCGAAAGTCTTAAAATAGCATCAATAATATCAGTCGATTTATCCATAACAATAACAGCAGCAGTCCCCAGTCCCGAGTTGACTTTTTTCAGACTATCAAAGTCCATCAAAACATTATCACAAATATGTTTAGGCAAGAGAGGCACCGATGATCCTCCAGGAATAATGGCAAGAAGATTATCCCATCCACCCCTGACTCCTCCACAATGCCTTTCAATGAGTTCCTTCAAAGGAATAGACATGACTTCCTCCACAGTGCAAGGGTTGTTCACATGTCCTGAAATACAAAAAAGTTTCGTTCCAGCATTTCCTTTGTTACCGAATGACGAGAACCATGACGGGCCTCTTCTTAGAATCGTTGGAACTACAGAGACTGTCTCCACGTTTGTCACTGTTGTTGGGCAACCGTAAAGACCTGCATTTGCTGGAAATGGAGGCTTCATTCTTGGCTTTCCTTGCTTTCCTTCTAGACTCTCGATCAATGCGCTTTCTTCTCCGCAGATGTAGGCTCCTGCTCCTCGGTGGAGGTATACGTCGAAGTCAACTCCTGTACCACATGCATTTTTACCGATTAGACCTGATGCGTAGGCTTCTTCGATTGCTTGCTGGACGACCAGTGCTTCTCTCCAAAATTCCCCTCTAACATAAATATAAGCAGCCTTGGCCCTCATAGCAGTTCCAACACACAAAACGCCTTCAATTAACTTATGAGGTTCATTCCTCAATATTTCCCTATCCTTACAAGTTCCAGGTTCTGACTCATCAGCATTAATAACAAGATAAGAAGGTCTTCCATCTGACTTTTTCGGCATGAACGAGTATTTCAATCCAGAAGGAAATCCAGCGCCTCCTCTTCCTCTAAGTCCAGAGTCTTTGATTTCCTGTATAATCCACTCAGGTCCCATGAGGAGCATATCTTTCGTATTATGCCAGTCCCCACGCTTCATGGCTCCCTTCAAGAAAGGAGTATCATCATGGTAGATGTTAGTGAAGATCCTGTCCTTATCTTGCAGGATTCCGTTTGCCGTCGCAAACCTCCTCGTAAATACCTTTGCCAGCATTTTTTGTATGGCTTAATGGAAAATAAAATTAAGACATCGGACTTAACATAAATTTTTTTATTTGGCTTTTTTGGCTTAATTCACTGTAAATCATTGATTTACTTGATGAGAAGTCAAGAGAGTATGTTGGAAACTTTTTCACCTTTGTTAAAAGGTAGGATTTACCTAAAGGCTTGCTTGGTAAAGACTTTTGGATACGCCCTGGAGATGGCCTTGGAAATGAAGAATTCTGATAAGGCAAGCCGATCACTTTACGGATGTTTAGGGACTGCTCGAATGTCGTTAAGGGCTTTGAAGGTATCGACTTTGGACTTGAGGAGACTTCTGAATTCGTTTTTATGTGAAGACTTCGCTTGTATGGCTTTAATGAGATTGAATTTGGAACTCTTGGTGAAGGCTTATTTGGAATTTCTTTTAATTTTAGAAGAAGGCTTTCTAAGGATTTTGGCTCTGCTTTTGAGATTGTTGGGTTGTTAGAATGGTTTTCTAAGGACTTTTCTGTGGATTTTTCGGAGGATTTGAGTAGAAATTGGTTTTGGTGTTTACAGGGAGATGATTCGATTAGGAGAGAAAGGCTTATGCTTGGGTCTATGTTTTTTTGAGTTAGCTTTGGAAGACATCGAGCTTGTGATTTGTGATTATTGAATTGGTCGAAGTTAACCGGCTTAGACTTATGCCAAGACGACAGTTCATGATTCGCATAAATAAAAGAGTCTTTACCAATTTTTTCGTCTTCTGATATTAAGTTTTGAATTAACAGCGACTCCTGCTGAGTCATTTTTATAAAAACTTCATCATAACTTTTAATTCGAACATTTTTCAAAAGTGATTTATTTTATCAAGAAATTTATAATCAATAATAATGGGTAATATTTGCTGTCAAAAACCTAATCCAGAGATCATCTGTCGTAGCAGAGGTCAAAGTTTTTCATCCATCCAGCATATTCAAACCTTAATACCTCGAAATCATCAATCATTCGATATGGTTTATTCGATAGGCAAAGAAAAATTGGGTTTCGGAGGGTATGGCGATGTTAAGCTTTGTGTCCATCGAAGACTTCAACTGACCCGAGCAGTTAAAATCCTTTACAAAGACCACCTTCTAGGTCTAAATACCGACTCATCCTGGTTTTCAACCAAAATCGAAATCCTCCACAAGTTAGACCATCCCTTCATCATAAAATCCCACGAGTACTTCGAAGACCGTGAATTTTACCATCTTGTAATGGAATATCACGAAGAAGGCGACCTATTAAAATACCTGAAACAAGGTAAAAATCTTTCAGAAAAAAACGCAAAAACAATAATGCATCAACTTCTAACAGCAGTTGACTTTCTCCACAACTCAAAAATCGCTCATCGAGACATAAAGCTTGAAAATATCCTAATCAGTGAAAAAGAAGGAATTTCGATAAAATTGATTGATTTTGACACTGCTGCTTTTTTTGATGAAGGAGGACTGACTGGACGACAAGGGACTCTTCACTACATGGCTCCTGAGACAATAGGAAAGAACTACGATGAAAAATGTGACATTTGGAGCTGTGGAGTCGTTTTTTACACACTGATCACTGGAAAGACTTGCCTTCCTGGAATGACTCAAGGCCAGAACCCTTCCAAGCTGAAACTGATTTCAATTGACTTCTCCTTGCCAGTCTTTCAGTCAGTATCTTCAAAATCTCTGTCGTTGCTGAAGCAAATGCTTCAAAAAGACCCTTCTAAAAGAATAAGTGCGAAAAACGCTCTTTCTCATAAATGGTTCCAAAATTTGGATCCATTTATTGAGGATAAAATTTCATCATTTTCGAAACTTCCAGTGAATCAAACAAGTTTACTTTGCAAGTCAATTAAAAGGCTTGTTGCTTACTTTCCTGCAAACCGTCAAGCTTTGACATCAGCTGAAAAGTTCTTCATTGCTTTGGACTCTGACAATGACGGAGTGGTTTCATTTGAAGACATTCTCAGTTGTTTCTCAAAAGTTTACCCTGAGGACAGGTCTTATACCCTGATGGACCAAATGCAAAAAAAAGCTGGAGAGTCACAAGACGGAAAATTAACATTCAGTGAGTTTTTACTCGCTTTTATTGACATTGAAGAAGGTTTACTTGAAAACATTTCAAATCTCTTTAAAGTTTTCTGTGATTCTAATGAAAAGCAAGACTTTTGCTTTTCAGTTAATCAACTCGATTCTATTAAAATTTGGAAAGACGAAGAAAAAAAAGCTTGGAAGGATCTGCTTAAAGAGAAAAATTTTTGGGGATTCGAAGAGTTTTCATTGAAAGTTGTAAAATCCTTAATTAATACTAATTAGTCCAAATGCCAAAGTACCAGTCGAGGGTCGGTTGATGCTGAAATGATCGTGTTTTCAACGATGTCTACTTTGCGGATTGAGTGAGGATGAGCGTCTTCGATTACTTTTAAAAGATCTAATGTTGGAACTGTGTAAATATGAAGAGCGTTTTCAATGGCGAGCACTAGTCGGGTGCCTGTCAAAGCGCAATAAACAGGAGGTTGTTTTGTCGAGTCTAAATTTATAGTCTTCAGTAAGATTGGATGCTCTTTGTATTCATATTGAACGTTTATGTTCCAGAGTTTTACTTGCTGGTCACTTCCACAGGTCACTGCCAGGCAACCATCAGGAGAGAAGTTTAAAGCACTGAGTCCTTGCTTATGACCTCCAAGCTCTAGGATCAAATGAATCCCATCGTAATTTTCAGTCTTTTTTGCCTTGAAAAAGTTAAAAACTCGGGCACTGCCTAGCCAAGTTGCGATTGAGAAGAATCGGAGGTCTTTGCTGATAACCATGTACTTATGCTTTAGTTGTTTGTTTTCGAATGTTGTTAGGAGTTCACCAGTATGAGACCAGACATAAATAAAAGTGTCCTGCTCTTCTCCGCATGAAACCAAACATTTTGTAGTCCAGGCGAGTGAGCTGATTTGAAGCGTGTGCTTTTTAATGAAAGGCTTCTCAGGTTCTAATGTAAACTTGTTCCCTGAATGAACTACATGAAAAGGGTGAATCTGCAGGTCTTGGCTTCCTCCGACGAAGACCTGGTCTCCTGACGCTGAGAGAGCAATTGCTGTCGGCTGATTCTTCTCGATGTGGCCTTGAACGTATTTTGACTTCGTGTCGAGAATTGACTTGGTTTTATAGACTCGAATCACGCTGTCTTCACAACATACTGCGAAGTAATGCTCTTTTATGTCGAAGTCTACTATTCCTGATTGGAAGCCTTTGTAGAGGTCAAGCTGCTCTTTGTGGTGATGCTTTGCTGGCTTTGATGACTTTGAAGGCTTTGAGGGATGTGACTTGCTTGATGTTGATGGCTTCGGCTTCTCGAGATTCTCGGGTTTTGACTCGCTCGGTTTTTGATCTACTGTGTTTGATTTAGATTTCAATATTGTGAAAACTAAGAGTAACACTACTAGAACCGCGCCAGATATGATTAGTGTGTCCATTTATTAGTGATTGTGGTATAGGTTCAGCTGTGATCAATGGATTTATGACTGGGTAAAGATTTATTGATATACTTGTAAAAGAGAAGTATTGAACTAGATTTTTTCGATGTTTTTTGAAATTTTATCAAAAAGTTCTGATTATATAAAAAAATAATCGTATTTATTGAAGTTCTTAAAAATAATTCACTTCATATTATTCTAGAGTGCCCATAAAGGTAGGCAATTTCCATATTTTTAAATTATGGAATCTAAATATACACAAATTAAAGTTTTATATTCGGTTCACTTAAAGTTAGTTAAAACTCATATAAACAACTAGAAAACACTTCGTGGAAGTGATAAACTTCTGGATTTTAGGATTCACTTGTTTGAAGCCAGCATACGAAACCATTTTGAACTGGTTCATAAATCCGGGAACCCTTCTGTCCAAGGCCAAGTAAATTCCGTCCATCCCTTGATTTTCCCCTGTCTTGATAAGCTCGAGAATAAGCGATCGACCCATGTTAGGTGCCGAAAGGGCATATATATTCTGTTTATACCTAAAAGACCTAATTCTAGAAGGTTCTTTTTCAGGAGACAAGACTTTTTCAAAAACACTGAAAAACTCGACTCCCTTGTTTTGGCTCTCAGGAAAATGTTCATAAAAAAAGACCTTCTCCGAGTCAGGAAACCTTGACTCTGGACTGGTTTCGAGGGCGTTTGAAGTAATGTTTTCAAAACTAGAAGTATCTTCAAATGATTCGGGGCTACTTTGTGTGGATGAGCTATGGAAGGACATATTTATTATATTCAGTTATCCATTTTAGAAGAATTAGATCTAATTTAGAGTGTATCAGAAAAGGGCTTTAATTGTTTTGGATTGCTTTTAAATATGTGCAACTCTTCAGAAAGTTAAATTTTTTGGGATATATTTGAAAGGAACTCTTTCAGTTTGGCTTAGATTTCCTCCTGATTTATTCAAAGTTCCAATTTTAGAAAATAAAGCTAATATGATTTGGCTTCAGTATTTTATTTGAATTAATTCTTCATTAGAGAGTTTTATCTCGTTTTAGTTCAAGCTATCTTTTTATACTGGATAATTATTATTAAATTTAAAAAATCACTGTGATTAACTTTAGATGCATTGATAATCTTTATAGCTAGCTTTTCAAAACTGCCATTAGAATTTTTAGGTATTTTTGAGTTAATATGGTTTAGATTCTTGAATTTTTAAATCGCTCGATTGACAAATCAGCATTCAGTGAATACAGAAGTTTCTCGGTAGTAATAAAGTTTAAATTTTAACAATTATCACAAGTTTATTCTTAACTCTTTTTAAGTATAATATCTGATAGTCCACTGACATTCTAAACTATTAATGAATAACAAAAAGAATCGACCGTTAATTAATCAAGCCTAATCCTTTAAAAATTCCATCACTCCAACTAAGCCTCCACCCAACTCATTCACCGAATTCCAATAATTCAAACTTCCGTAATCCTTTACTAAATTCCATCATTCCATCTAAACCTCCCTAAACCCATTCCCAAAAAACTTTCGAAATCACCCAAATTCCAACAATTCAATTTTCCGAAATCCCCTAAACCCAATCCAACCCTCAAACTTTCTAAACCTCAAACCCAATCCAAAAACTTCCCAACATTTATGCGCTCAACCCTATACTAGATTACTTATTATAATCCGAGACCTTCATAGCTCTATCATAAGTAATTCTGTCAATAACCTCTGCCCTCTTATAGAACTTGCGTTTATAAGCCATGTTTTCAAGTACCCAATGCGGGCACCCCTCAAAAACAGTAGCTTTCTCTCCATTGCACTGAGGTGGAGCCGGATCAGCAGGACTAATAACTCCATTGTAATACCTGCATTCATAATATCTTCCCACAAGTTTTGCACACTCTCTCGGATAAGGTACTCCCTTGAAAGGATTTCCATATCTCCTGGTGTTATTATGGTTTGATAAGACCGAATCCTCAACAGGAGTATCAGGATTGTCAACTTGTCCCATAAAATGACTTCTGTCATAAACTCCATGTCTCCATTCCCCGTTTTCGTATTGACTTTCCCATAGTCTAAAAGCACTCGACCAATAACCCTGATCTTTAGACATTTTTATTGACAAGCAATGGTGAATAAAGTTCAGAATGGTACCTTATATGTAGGCTGACTCGCCCAGTAGGAAAAGAAGGCATGAAGATGATTCGGAAGCTGAAGAGGAAAACTTGATTGAAGATGATTCTGCTTCTGTTAGTGAAGGAAGTGGCGAAGACTTGGAAGCTACTGCTGCTGCTGATTACCGCGCTATTCCTGAGTTGGACAGATATGAGCGGGAAGGAATTGATGAAGGGGAGTACTCTGATATGGAACTTGAACAGAGAAGGGCTGCTGAGGAGGAATTGGAGAGAAGGGAATTGTCTGAAAGGACTGGCCGACAGCGAGGTCCATCTGCCTTATATTCCGAAGAATTCGAGGAAAACATGAACATGGCTCTTCTCTCTCGTCACCGAGCAATGCAAAGAAGTCTAGTAACAGGTCTCGACGCTTTAAACATCGAAGAAGACCCAGAAGAGTTAGCTCTGGACTACGAAGACCCTAAAGGCAAGTTAAGCAAATGGATAAAAGAGCCAAGAACCGAAAGATGGATTCTCCGAAACTTCAAGTCCTTTCTTTTAGACTTCGTAGACGAGCAAGGCAACAAGATTTACCAGCAAAGAATTCGAGAAATGTGCGCAGAAAACAAACAAAGCCTAGAAATAAGTTACACTCACTTGACCCACGCAAATCCGACTATCGCCCTGTGGGTGGCCGACGAACCTCAAGTCATTTTGCCTCTTTTGAATGATTCCGCTTTCAAGATTGTACTTCTGCAGTTCAAAAGCTATAGAAATATCTTTGATGAAATTTTTGTTAGATTCAGAGACTTACCTATTGGAGACCAGCTCAGAGATTTAAGACATCATCATCTGAATAAACTTATTAAAGTTAGAGGCGTCGTCACTCGGAGAACTGGAGTTTTTCCTCAATTAAAAGTCATGCATTTCATTTGTTCTGCTTGTGGAGAGAGAAAAGGACCGATTTATATTAACTCTGCGGTTGAAGTTGATGCAGGACTTTGTGGAAGCTGTCAACGTAAAGGCTCGTTGAAGCTGAATATGTCGCTTACTATTTATAGAAATTATCAGAAAATTACTCTTCAGGAAACTCCTGGATCAGTGCCTCCTGGACGAGTCCCCAGGCACAAAGAAGTAATTTTACTCGCTGACTTGATCGATATAGCACGACCTGGCGAAGAAGTCGAAATCACAGGAGTCTACACTCACATGTTCGACCAATCCCTAAACGTAAAGCACGGCTTCCCAATTTTTTCCACAGTAATCGAAGCAAATTCCGTGAAAAGGCAAAACGAAAGTCAGATGGGTCTTCTGACAGATGAAGACAAGGTCGAAATCCGAAACCTTGCAAAAAACCCTAACGTTGGAAACTTAATAAAAGAAAGTATCGCTCCATCAATATACGGTCACAGTTTCATAAAAACAGCTTTAGCCCTGAGCATGTTCGGAGGTGTTCCAAAGGACGTGGGCGGAAAGCACAAGATCAGAGGAGACATCAACGTGTTAATCTTAGGAGACCCTGGAGTGGCAAAGTCTCAATTTTTAAAGTACATCCTTCAGACCTCCCCTCGATGTGTTTACACGACTGGCAAAGGGGCCTCCGCTGTCGGACTCACTGCCGGGGTGCACAAAGACCCGGTCTCGAAGGAGTGGACTTTGGAAGGAGGAGCTTTGGTCTTGGCTGACAAAGGACTTTGTCTAATTGACGAGTTTGATAAAATGAACGACCATGACCGCACGTCGATTCATGAAGCAATGGAACAACAGACCATTTCCATTTCAAAAGCTGGAATCGTTGCAACTTTGCAGGCAAGATGCGCTGTGATTGCTGTGGCGAATCCAGTAAAAGGAAGATACGACTCGACTAAGACCTTTTCGGAAAATGTTGACTTGTCTGACCCGATTTTGTCGAGATTTGATACACTTTGTGTTGTGAAAGACGAAGTGGACTTGATGCATGATCATTCTTTGGCGACGTTTGTTTTGAATTCACATATAAAGAACCACCCTGATAAAGTGCAGCCTCGGGTTGGACTGACTGATTCTTTCCGACCTAATGACTCTGCTCCTTTAGTTTCGCAAGACTTGCTGAAGAAGTACATCTTGTATGCAAGACAATATGTCAACCCGCAGCTATCTGACCTTGATCAAGAGAAAATCGTCAAGTTTTATACGGAACTTAGACAGGAGAGTCAGAGGACTGGAGGCATTTCAATCACGGTTAGACATATTGAAAGTCTTATCAGAATTGCAGAGGCTCATGCCAGAATGCACTTAAGAGATCATGTTAGAGGTGAAGATGTGGATACTGCTATCAATATGCTGCTTGAAAGCTTTCTTCAGTCCCAAAAATATGCTGTTGCCAGACAACTTGGAAAAAGGTTTAGTAAGTATTTGAGGAAACTTAATGAAGAAAGTGAACTTTTGTTTCATTTGTTGAATAAGCTATTCAGGGATACTTTGAGGTTTTACCAGTATAAGACTAATGTTGATATCAGCTCCATGCTCAGTATTGGAGAAATCGACCTGAAGAATATCAGTGTCAATCTAGAACAGTTTGAAAATGAGGCGAGAGAATATGCTATTCATGACCTCACTGCATTTTTAAAGACTCAGATGTTCTCTGATAACTTTGTAGTCAGGGAAAGGAAAATTTTTAAAAAAACTATTTAGTAATTAGGTCTTCGTTAGACTTGTTTAACAGGGATGCTTGGAAAATTGTGTGGTTTGATTTAAATATCATCTTGTTAGTTATTTCTAATGGCTCGTTTATATAGATCCAGACACCGTTTGTGCTAGGTCTTGAGCCATCACCATCAACAAGTACCCATCCCTGATTAAAGGTAACACAACACTGAACCTTAGAAGCAAGACTATCCTCAATAGTAATATCACAAAACGATCCCCTTCCAATCTTGACACAACTTTCACAAAACTCATCCGGCATGAATTCAAAATACGATTCATCCCCCCGTGGTCCAAAAACCTTAACTTTAAGAGTAGGGCAAATATCTCCAACAAGATTAAACAAAAAATAATGTTCTCCCATAAACAACAAGAAGTTATTTTTGACAATAATCAAATCATCTAACTTGAAAAAAGTCCCAAATCCCAACGAGAAGTCTTTAATCAAATACCCTTCTCGACCAATATCAAAATAAATACAAAAATGCTGTCCTCGATGTTTTTCCACAACACTTGAGTCCAAAGGAAAAATGATGTCATTCACAATACTTTTCCTTCCAGATGCGTAAAAATTTTTCTTAGCGCCAAAATAACAAAAACCATCATTTGTCTGTCTTTTACTGCTCGGATAACCCATCGGCGATAAGATGTACTCGGTCCCTGCCTTGATAGTCGATGAGGTTATCACTGTTATCTTCAATTTTCCTTTTGTTTGTGAAAGTTGTTCGAGTTTTTCTAGTCTGTTTAAATCGACTGCGGAAAGTGGAGAGTCTGAATCGACTATCAAGGATTTCAAAAACTCTTGCTTTAGGGTTGGTGAAGGAGTCGCTCGGGACCTGCTTTCGTATTCTTGGAAAGTGATCTCGTATTGAGGCGTGCAGATTCCTCGATGGCAGCAGACCTATTTAGAATTTACTCTTATTTCATGAGAGTTTCCCATTATGAATATAATTAAATCAACTTTTATAGAGTTCTTTTTGTAGAGTTTCAATAAACGAAAAATAGTAGTCGTTGGGTAAGTTATTAATTATAAATATATGGATTCTAAGACTTTCTTCAGTAAGCCACTTTCAGAAGTTCCTATTCAGTCTACTACTGTTAAACTTAATCCAAAAGCACTGAGTAACATGTCTCCAAGCATCGCCGCCAGTTCAATCCAACCCAATCTAAAACGAATAAAACCCTTAGTCCTAAGTACAACACCAAGAGCAACAATCCACATATTAGAAAAAGCAAAACAGCTAAAATCCTCAGAGTCAACCAAAGCAGCAGTAAAAAGAGTCCCAATAAAAACTCTATTAAAATCAAGCACATTAGAGTTTCCAGTGACAGCAGCTCAAGTCTTATCAGCTTTTCCTGACCTTCCCGAGTGGTCAAAAGACGAGCTCACCTTTTTCGACCCGATATATTTTTTTAACAGATCCACGAAAACCTTCCGTCAAGACTTCGACGACGATAAAGGCGACTACAAACCAATCCAAGGCGACGATTTTCTCTATCGTTACGAATTACATGAAATCCTCGGAAAAGGCGCATTTGGAACAGTGATAAAAGCCTTTGACCACCAAGAAAAACAGATGAAAGCCTTGAAAATCATAAAAAACAACGAACGTTTCTTACAACAAGCCGAGACTGAAATTTCGATTTTGATGCATCTGAGAGATTTGGTTTTTCATGATTTTTTAATAAAATTTGACACATCTTTCACATTTCGGTCTCATATTGTCCTGGTCTTCGAGGTCCTAGGGATAAACCTTTACGACTTGATCAAGCGAAACCTGTTCAGAGGCTTGTCCATGCCCTTAATAAAAAAATTCACGTCACAGATACTCGAAGGCCTTTCTTCTCTCAACCAGCTGAAAATCATTCATTGCGACATGAAACCAGAAAACATTCTCGTCAATGACTCAAGTTTCTCTTCTGTTAAAATCATTGATTTCGGCTCTTCCTGCTTTGAAAATAACCAAATTTATTCTTATATTCAAAGCAGGTTTTATAGAGCTCCTGAAATTGTTTTAGGAGTCAGGAACTACTCGACTTCAATTGATATCTGGAGCTTTGGGTGTATTTTAGTCGAACTTTATACTGGAATACCCTTGTTTCCAGCGGAAAATGAAAAGGAACTGGTTTGTAGAATGTTTGAATTACTTGGACAGCCTTCGGCTGATCTTTTGAAAGGACATCGATCGCATTTGTTTTTTGATGGTGCGGGAAAGTTGAAGGTTGAAACTAGAAGACCTGGAGGGAAGAGGAATTTGAAGTCGGTTTTAAAAGGAGCTGAAAATGGACTTGTTGAACTTGTTGATGCTTGTTTGAAATGGAGTCCTGATCAGAGGATCTCACCTGAAGAAGCCTTGAGAAGCTCTTGGCTTGCTGATAGTCAAGCACCTGAAAAGAAAAAATTGAAGATTAGCATTGATGATATCACTAGGCATACACCTGCACTTAAGAAGTTTATCGCAGGGAGAAATAATACTTTAAAATAACTTAATCTATTCAGATAAATGAGAGGAGATAACTTCTGGAATTGTTGTTTGATTTGGAAATTTATCGTAAATATTGAAGTTATTGATGAGTGCTTGAATTTTAGGCTTTTAAATCATGTTTTATCATTAAAGAGACAATTAATCAAAAACAAATCTTTAAGTTTTGTTCAACGAACTAATTTAGGCTTTAAAATCATGTTTTATCCTTGAAAAGCACTTAATCAAAAACAAATATTATACCTTGTCTCAATGAAACTATTCATGCAAAAAAATATTTTTTTTCTTCCTCAAGAAAACAATTCATTTTTATTCATAACTCAAACCCGACATTTCTAAGTTTCCATTTCTTCATCCTGTAATTCAAATCCACATTCGTTAGACAATAAATGGCCAGTTCAATATTTACACGTCAAGAATACCTGACTTCCAATGTGAAATCAAAGCTAATCAGTACCTACGTCGGAAAAGAACTTTCTAAATCCTTTCAAAAATCTTTTGATTCTGATATTCTCCAAAAGTCTTTCACAAAAGAAACTCCTGACAACATCAGTACTTTTCTTTCAAAGTCTTTCGAAAACACCCGACCAAGTTCAGTGATTTCTTCAAATCGACGATCAAAGGTGCAAATAACCCAAAAGCCTTCAGGAGCAAGACTAGACTCAAGTATTCCATCTTCTTACAAGACCTGCTTGAAATCACTCCAATCACGGCTTCATACATTTGATGAGAGTCTTCGAAACCAAAACACTGACTATCTTCTTTTCAGCTTTCTTTTGATTTTCTCAGGAATCTGGGAAAATAGTTTAGAAAATCCAATTCTCAGCTTTTTGCAGGTAAATATTTGGAATTCTTTTAGGGAAGTGATTTCAAAAGATGACTGTTTGAAGAAACTTGGAATGATTCCTAGAATGATCAGGTCTAAAAAAGCTTCTCAGGAAAATTTGAAAAAGGCTTTAAGCTGGTTTTGCATGATTAAACCAGAAGGGCTTGAGACTCTTGTAGAACTTTATGAATTTATTAGGGAAACTTTTGTTTATTCTAGAAAGTTTTACTTTTTTACGATTGTTTTGCCTGAATATAAAAGTAAAAATGAAGTGAAGAATGGACTTAATAAGACTACTGCTAAATTTAATTTTACTGGAAAAAAAGAAAGTCATGGGAAAGGGAGAAGTTTGAATAAGGAGAATCGTTGTGGAAATGGATTAAATCGTGAGTTAGAGAAAGAATTTGGTAATTTTTGGCAGAGTAGGCCACAGGATAAGGCACGGGATAGCAAGGAATCTATTTTTAAAGAGTTTAAGACACAACATAAGAGTTTGCTTGGAACTGAGTCTTCTCTTTTTATACTTAAAAAGATTACAGATAAACTCAGGAATTCAGAATAATGAGATTTTAAATATTTTAGAACACTAGTCTTAATTTAAACGGATTATATTTACATATATTAGTTCAATAGTCTTCATTTAAACGGATTATTTTTAAATATATTAGAACACTAAATACAATTACTCTACTCAAAGCTTATTAATCTCGAAGAATTTCCAGAAAGTGGATGCAAAGGCGGTCTAGATTTTTCAACAGTCATCGGTATTTTATTAACCTCTACTTTTTCCTGCAAATCATCAATACTCGAGCAAGCAAAAGGAGTACCAAGTCGATTTCTACTAAAAGTAACAGGACTAAGTACTCCATTGATACGATTACTGAATTGAACAACTCTAAACTGATCCCTATCATTTTTCCTTTCACAAGAAAAATTTTCAACAAAAGCATTGCTATTAATCCTCAACTGTTCATTCTTAACCTTAACCCTTTCACCATCAATTTTCTTCTTAAACTCCAAAACCATTTCTTTTCTCCTTCTAACATCTTTCCACTCTTCCGCGATTTTTATTCTTTCCTTATGACTTTCTTCAATTTTCCTATCAATCATTTCTTTTTTCTTCTTCAACTCTCTCGTTGCAATCTGAAGATTATTAACCTGGCACTGTATCTTCAAAAGACTCTCCTCAGGGTACCCTTCAGCAGAATCAACTCCAGTATATTCAGTGAAATCTCCAGTAGAAACCAAATTTCCACTACTTCTCCTTTTCTTTTCCTTAACATGTTCAAGTTTTTCCTTAAACTTCCTCTTAAAAAAAAGCGCTTCTTCCTTTTCCAGTTCAAGTTCATTGATTTTTCTGATGAACTCATCACGTAAGTCAAGAGATTCACTAGTATTATGCCAAGTTTCAATCCTACAGTCCTTATCCTCTCTAATCGCAAGTCTGACCGCTCCAACTTTTTTTCCCTCGCGAATTAACTCGAACCATCCTGAAGTTTCAAGAAGTTTCAGCCGACACCTTCCGATTTCAACGTCTTTTAAAAGAAGAGGCTTGTGAAAAACGATGAGTTCGACGTCGTCTTCTGATCTTTCGAAGTTGAAAGTTTCTTGCCAGACTGGCAGCCGGTCCATGTCATGAGCGACTTTGCTTTTAAGAAGAAAGTTTGAATGGACCAGGTGGACTTGAGGACTCATTGATCCTAAGGAACTCACTGAGAGATCTAGCCGGGCTTGGAAGAGGAAAAGAGTGAATCCTGGCAGGAGTTCAGTTTCGAATTGCATGAATTATACGCAGTTTATGAATATTTAAATCAGGTGGTTATTTGATTTAGTGGAAATGTCGAATGACAACTCTTTAGACTCGAAGACTTTTTTGAAGCTTTCGCGTTTTTCGCTGATTTTTTTTAATTTTTTCAGGTTTTTTAAATGGGTGTTTATGGCTTTTAGGTATTTTTCACTTGCTTTCATACCGTAACCCAGTGCTCGCATTATTCCGAAGACGCTTCCGAGGAGACTTGAGATGATGAATAAGGGGGTTTGTTTGATTGAACGATAAGTGAAAAGACCGGAAGAGCTCAGCATCAGCTTGATGTTTAATTTGAATAAAGAAGCTGTTGAAAGCTCACGACTTATCAACTGAGACCCTGGGGATGGGTTGTCTTGACTTGACACGTGATAACCTGTTAGTTTACTCTCCCATTCGTCAGATTCAGACTCGAATAAAGAAGGAATCAAAGTGAAGTAAAATGTTGAAGCGTCTGAACCGATAAAGACATGATTCGGGTCTGAAGTCAGTTCTGTTATGGTACTTGAAATCTTGTTGGGAATTGAAGAGGAACTTGTGACGTTTACTGTTATTCCGGAAGTGTAACATGATTTTTCAGTTGAATTTATAGAAATATAACTTCCCATTGAAAGAATGCATTTTTCGCAGGTGTATTTTATTACACATGATCCATATTCATCTTTAAATGTATCATTTTTCATATCGCCTTGTGAATAATAAAGAAATGCTTTGATAAAAGTCATATTGCATTCATCTCCATAATTCAGTAAAAAGACATTGATTGAAATTTTGTCAGCTATATATTCATTAACTTCATTATCTAGAACCACTTTAGGGATAAGTGATTTAGTTTCAAGAATATTTGCATGTTGATAACTCATAATACTGTTTCCGATAACTAACCAAGCAAGTATCATAAAAACTCCACTACAAAAGCCTCCAAAATAATTCGCAATGATATACATTTTTTCATCCAAGATGAAATTATGAATATTAGTGTAAAAGTCAAGTTTTCTCAGAATCGGACGAGTCCTGCTAAAAAAAGCAGCAAACAACAACAAAATTCCACAAATTAGTCCCAAGGATATTTGAAAGTCAAAAGATTCTGCTTTGAAAGAAGGTACTGAATAAATTGGGGGCTGTATATATTTATCTGAACTATCTCTGTAGTCTTCATAAGGCTCAATAGACCCTGGAGGACAGACATACCCTGCTGGGCATTCAAGACAATTTTTCTGTCCTGTTTCATTATTGTAGAACCCATCAGCACAAGGGTAGCACTGTCGAGGCGAAGTACTTCCAGTCCTTGAATTATAACTACCAGGTGAGCAAGGTTCACAAGTTTTATTATCATTATTCTCAGAATAATGTCCTACTTCACAAACTTTGCAAGTGTCTGAAATATTAAAAGTTCCTTCTGAGCATAAAACAGTGTATTTTGTGCCATTCACCACTTCGTCCATTGGGTACTTGAAAAGACGGTTGTGAGAGTAGCCTAATAACAAGTTCGACCCAATCGCTTCACCTCCTCCGAAGACATAAACAGAATAATTATAATAAACATAAGCCGATCTGTATAAATTCTCTTTAATGTTCTTTAAATGCATTATTTCACTAGAGCCTTGATAAACAAAAGCTAAGATTCGATTGTCTAGATGTAAGTCCCATAGTTGACCTCCCATCTTCATTACTGACTCGTTGAAGAAAATCTGAATGCCTTGAATTGAAGCGAAGGTGTTATTTGCGATATTACCGTGGTCAAGCCAAGAATTACTTGTAAAGTTGTACTTTTGGATCTGGTGCTGAGGAGATGAATTCTCAGTACTGCCGAATATCACATAAAATAAACTGTTGTATAGAGAACAGGTACAGTATGCTGTGGGAATACCAGTTGATGAAATTTTAATGAACTTGTTTGTCCATAGGTCAAATTTCCAGAGTTCGTTTGAAAAACCACTGCTTGTCTTTCCACCGTATATGTAAATTATTGGAATTGACACAACTAAACATGCTCCTTTTGCTGGGTTTGGAACTTCGATACTTGATGGGTTTAAAACTTGCCATGTGTTTGTAAGTGCGTTGAAGTTGTAAAGGTCATTTCTTAGTCCAACTTTATCTTCACCGCCCCATATAATATAAGCATCTCCTTCAGAATCAGAGGCACATGCAAATCTAGCTGAAGGTATATCCCCAAGAGTATTAATAGGAGTCCATTTCTCATAAATAGGACTAAACTTCCACATATCATTAAAATAAGTATCTTGATCTTTTCCCCCAAAAACAAAAAACTCTCCACTAACAAGTTCCATCGAATGAAACTGCCTTGAATTAGGAACATTAAACGTTCCTATAACAATTTCCGTCGTATTATCTGAAATATTAAAAACAGTCAATTGATTAGTGCATGATTCTTTTTCAGAAACAAACCCTCCAAAAATATAAACATTTTCAAAACAGCCCGCTAATGCAAAGTAATACAAACTTGACCCTGCTTGAGTTGAAATATTCTCCCAACGAAACTCCGAGTCATTCAAGTTAACTCTAGAAACAGTTGAAATCAAACTGACACTATTCACATCAAGACCATAAAAGATGTAAAAGTAATTCTCAAATATGTAACTTTGAGCAGAAACTCTTGGAGAATATGAGTAGTCTGATGAAACTTCAAACCATTCCTTTGAATCCAGATCAAAGCGAAAAAAGCGCCCTTGTCTAGTCAAGCTGTTAATATTGTTATCTCCTCCTGCTAGATAAAGAAATTTATCAAAAAATCCTAAATTTCCGCCTAAAAATGCTGGAGGGAACATTTTTAAAGGTTTAAAAACCTCCCAAGTTTCAGAAGTAATATTAAGTCTGATTAAAAATCACATAAAAAGCTCGTCACTGACCTCATCAATAGTCATTCCTCCATAAATTGCAAAATATTCATTTACCCCGTCATCAAAATTACAAAAAGCAAAGAGTCTTCGAGGACTTGGACTATTTTTTGTAGAGATTTTCGCCCATTTCTGTGTATTTAAATTGAATTTCCAGAAGTCGTTAAGGATTCCGTCCTCAGACGCTCCTCCAAAGATATAAAAATTTGGGGAGAACCTTGATTTGAAACCCCCTCCTGATGAACGAGGGTCTGATTAGCACTTACATGGGGAGAACTGAGACAATGAGTAAAGGCATGACCAGGTTTGAGAGGATAATGAAAAAGTCCATAAGTCGTTTTCGTAATCTGAACTTGATAATCCTCCGAATAGAATCAAAAAATCGTTTGACTCGGAATAGGAGAGGATTGGAAGGATTCGTCCTGTGGGAGGTGAAGATGTTTTTGGAATTTTAGTTGGAGTGATTATTGATACTGATTCACATGATCTAGTTGATAGGGAGATGAGTATGATCTGAAGAAAGTTAATCATTTTTATAAGGTTTTAATAATTTAGCTGATTTCTATTACCCAAGATAAATATTAGGAAATTTAGAATTTAATGGATTAGAAGGTTTAAATAATCATTTTTCATTGATTACTTCTGAGACTATTACCAATGATACACCCAACTAATTCAAATCCTTAACTCAAATAATCTTATTTACCCAACTAATTCAAATCCTTAACTCAACTAATCTTATTTACCCAACTAATTCAAATCCTTAACTCAACTAATCTTATTTACCCAACTAATTCAAATCCTTAACTCAAATAATCTTATTTACCCAACTAATTCAAATCCTTAACTCAACTAATCTTATTTACCCAACTAATTCAAATCCTTAACTCAAATAATCTTATTTACCCAACTAATTCAAATCCTTAACTCAAATAATCTTATTTAGCCAACTAATTCAAATCCTTAACTCAAATAATCTTATTTACCCAAGTAATTCAAATCTTAACTCAAATAATCTTATTTACCCACAACATCCAGTTCCAGTCCTTATATTATTAGGATTGGCCATAAGTCTTCCAGCCAAGCTTTCCCTGGCCCTAGTGCCTCCAGCCTGGGACTTAGTCTGATAAATACTCTGAAGCAGTCCTTCAAAAGCTTCCTTCACATTTTCCCCAGTAAAAGTCGAAGTTTCCTGAAACAAAAGACTATTATTCTTTGCAAACTTCTCAGCCTGGTCCCTTTGAACCTTGCGATTATCTTTATTATCCTTGACCATATCAAGTTTATTTCCAACGAGCATAATAACGATGTCAGGTTCAGCCTGGTCTCTAAGTTCTTCCATCCATCTTTTGCAAGCGACAAACGACTTTTCATTTGTGACGTCGTAAACAAGTAAAGCCCCGATGGACCTTCGATAATGAGCGCAGGTTATCGCTCTGTACCTCTCTTGCCCTGCTGTGTCCCAGATCTGCGCTTTTACTGTGCCGCCTGACGGTAGAGGCACTGTTCTTGTCGCGAACTCCACCCCGATCGTCGATGTAGGGTTTTTGGGAAGTGTTCCTTTTATGTATTTTGAAAGCAGGTGAGTTTTGCCTACTCCTGCCTCACCGATTATGACTATTTTATAGAGAAAATCGTAGTCTTCGTCTTTCGTTATCTGGTGCATTTTTTATAATTAACTAGATAGGCAATAAATAAAATACGCCCAAGGCTAGACCCATGATGCTCACTAGAGTCAATAGACCCAGGTTTGGCTGGGATGAGGGTTTTACTTTTTTTAGAATGGTGTCGAAGTTTCGAACGGAAGGGATCTGGGAATGAGGAGAGGAAAATAACTCTGGTATGGGGTTTGGATCGGGTATTGATGAGAGGATCGATGGTTTTGGACGAGGGGTTGTAGAGGATAGTAAGTTGCTTTGAGATGATTCTATGCTGACTGATAATTTTGCACTTTTAAGCGAAGACGGCTGAGAAGTTCTGAAAAATTCACTTATTTCCTGTGAAGAAGCCAAGATGGGAAGAGAAGTTGTGCTGTGAATAATCAGAAATTTATCTTTTTTTGTGTCAAGTTGCGAATCTTTACCTTGAAAGATTACTGTCACAGTTTTTTCTTCATTAGGGCCGAGGATACCTTGAGTAGGACGCACAAGATAAGTATCTGGGGAGTTTGTTCTTAGTTTAAATATCAAGTTGGAGGATGATATATTTTTTAGATGAATCTGAGAAGTATCTGATGTATTTAGAGCCCTGCTAAACTTTAGAATTTCATTTGGTTCCATAAGTAAAGAGTGATCAGAATCCATCTATTTTAACAATAAAAATCTATATACAGCTTTTTGGGTTCCTATCATAAGGAAAAAATTTTTATTAGATTTATAATTTGGAGTTCAACTAAGATAAGTATTTGCGAAATGTTGATTCACAAGATATTTCAACTTTTTAATAAGACTTACAGACATTATAGCAGAAAATTTTGAAAAGCTCAAACAATATACTATTTATTAAAGGATTCAATAAATGATTACTGAATGCTTTAATACTAGCTCAGAATTTAAATAAAAAGTCTCAAGGTATGAAAATTTAGACTTATAATAATCAAATCCCTAAACATATCTCTCCTCTTGCAGCATTCAAAAACCTCGAAAATCAAAAAATTATTTAACAAAAAAATCCCTTCCATTCCCTTATCTTATCATTATCTACAACCCATCTCTTTCTTGTGATCTAAAACGAAAACAAATCGACGAATTCGAATAGATCAATACAAAAAATAATACTAAGTCTAATAATAAAACTGGTGGCTGTAATAAATATGTTATATACCCAGACACATGCATCAGTCTTAGAAATAAGCAGCAGCCAAATGAAAAAAATACTGCATCCAAAAGTGATTCACATCCTTTCTCAAATGAGAGAGCCCAGTCCAGCGCGAGTTCCAAAAGATGAGACACAACCCAAATCAGGAGATCTGAAAAGTTTGAATTTAAGGACGAATGTCTTTGAAACTGTCCTGAATGTTTCAGGAAGAACAAAAGACGTGAGTCTTGCTTTACACCACAACTCTCTACTACAAAAAAGAAGAGTGAGTATAAATCCTATAAAGATCGAATAATGTTATTAGAAAATCATTTTTTAACTATGTAGATTATCTTGAGATCTTTTTTTTCTTCTTTTGAAGGAACGATTATTTTCTTCTTGAATAAAATATGCAAGTTTTGGTTTTTTGATTAATTTCTTCTAGATGAATTTTAATCTATCAAGAAGAATGGCTTGAAATCTGACTTGACTAAAGCTGTGAAAATATCTTCAAGTTAGCTATATTCAAGTAATGGAAGCATAAATCATCTTCTTCTGTTGACCCTGTTGAATCATATAGCTAATGCTTCAGAAGTATCTTTGTTAAACTTAATCGTTCAGCAGTATACTAAATTAAGTGCCAGATCCCAACAACTTACCTTATCTTCAGCCAACATCGACTACAAGCTAAGAAATTATTTAAAATTCAACGTGCAACTCATCTTTCATCAGATAACCTCTTCAAAAAACCTCAAACTAAAAGCACTTTAAATTAATCAAAGATACTCTAAAAAAATCCTATCCAGCCACCAATTAAATAAATCCCAAGACCCTATAAATAACACTAGAAATAAATCCTTTAACAGTAGAAATAATTCCCAATCCCTAAAATAAATACCTAACAGTTACAATCTTCTTTATCTTCCTCTAATCAGTTTTAAAATCCTCTTTCATCGATCTCAAAAAGTCCTGATCTGAATCTTTTCCAAAAGCTAATAATGGCGAGAATATTGTTTTGTATCAGTCTGCTCTTCCTTCTTAGTGAAGCCAGCCTATCTGAGTGTGAGTCAAAGCTCAAAAAGTGGCTAAGGGCTTGGATATCGACAGATGATAATAAATACACTGAAATGATTTCATATTCGGGACGAGGGATAAATGACCTTGGTCTTTATCATCAATGCGAAGATATGGACGATGCGCATTATGTGATTTTTGAGATCAATAAAGCCTCGCCTGTTATAGTCATCGGCCTCTGTTTACCAGATGATTGCTCGAAAGATAATCTCTGGCATATCCTTGACCATGGCTTCACAAAGAGTTCTGTAAAATCAACAGCTGTCGAAGAAGAAACTCTTGACCACAGCTTCAACAACCATATCAACCAAATTTCGGCGAGTATATTTCAAGGGGAGCACCCGATAAATCTAGAAGCCAGAAGAAGACTCTCTGCTGCCAGCTCAATCATCAACAGGATCAAGCTACCTAAGAATCATATTCATGGAATTGGACATTTCACAGGCTCGGCAGCATTTGCGCTGTTTCTTTGCCTTTTGCTTATGCTTTTTGCTGTGATTGGAACTGTCATTGAACTAAAAGGACTTTACATGAGGGCAATGGCAAGAAAGGCGAAAGCTGCAAAGAGTGGTTCAGAGTCTGACACATCCTCAGGAGAAGTGACAGTAAACAGCGACCGTAGTCTCGGTGCCATAAAAGGCCAAGAAAAAACAGCTCAACAAATTCCAAAATGGGCTCAGTTCTTTCTCTGCTTTTCCCTCTACGGCAACACGATGCGTTTATTTTACACAAAAGAAGAAAAGCGTAAAGACCCTCTAGACTGTCTAAGCCCAGTGCGTTGTTTTTCAATAGGTCTTGTAGTGATGGGCCACACGAACCTATTCCGCGCAACAAACAGTCCAATTCTAAACTACGAAGACATCCTTCCAAGTTTTACCCATTTATACTTCCAGATAATTTTAACAGGGTTGATGGCAGTCGACTCCTTTTTCTGGTTGAGTGGTTTTCTCCAAGGTTACCTGATGACTCAACAATTTAACTCTCACAAAAAGGTAAACTATTTGATGCTTGTCGTTCATCGTTTCATCCGAATCCTGCCAGTTTACATGTTTGTAGTCTTTGTCTCCTGGGCCTTGACGAAATACATGGGAAACGGCCCGATGTGGTACGCAGCTGAGCACATGATGCACGGGGACTGTGACCAAATCGCCTGGACCTTTCCGTTATTTTTAAACAACTTCATCCTTCCGAGTGGCTCGAATAACTGTCTTGTTGGAGCTTGGTACCTGCCGAATGATATGCAGTTCTATTTGTTTTCATTGCCTGTTATGTATTTGTATGTCAAGCATAGCAGGATCTTCGGCTGGGGAATGCTCTTGATGGCCATCACTTTTCATATCATCGCAAATGCAAGCATCACTCATGATGAGCATTTGAAGGTCAAAGTCACTGACTTGCATAATCAGCATTACTTCTTTGATGACTTATATTATAAACCTTGGTGCAGAATCGGACCTTATGCTATGGGACTGCTTGGAGGGTATGTACTTCATGCGTTTAAAAAAGGCAAGGCGGGAATGGAGTTTGACCCGCTAGCTGGACTTATTGCTCATGCGATTAATGATTATCGGGCTGTCAGGTGGGGATGCTATGCACTTGGACTATTTTTAATCAACTTTTTTGTTTTTTATCCGTATGATGCTTATCAGCATAGCTATACTTGGAGTAACAGTGCAAATGCAGCTTGGAATGCTTTTAATCGTGTTGGATGGGCTTTTGCTTTGAATTTGATTTATCTACCGATTTCTATGGGACATTTGTCGTTTATTAGACCTTTTCTGCAGTCTAATTGGTGGGCTGCTCCTGCTAAGCTGGTCTTTGGAGTTTACTTGACGCATATGACTATTGGACAAATTTATCTTTACTCGAGACCGTGCTCTTATATCTTTAGTCAATTTACCTTGTTCCAAGAAGCTCTATTCATCTACGTTTTATCCTTCTTACTAGTGATCCCATTATCACTCTTCGTAGAAAGTCCATCAGTGAACCTAGAAAAGTTCATCTTCCATTAATAATCCTTAGTTAGATAAAAATGACCGTCGCCCAGAAAATCGCTGACATCGAGGCCGAGATCGCAAGGACTCAAAAAAACAAAGCAACCGAGAACCATCTCGGAATCCTAAAAGCGAAGCTCGCAAAGTTCAAGCGAGAACTTCTGGAAAGTTCTAAAGGTGGAGGAAAAGGTGAAGGAGAAGGTTTCGACGTAAGTAAATCCGGAGACGCTCGTGTAGGTTTGATCGGTTTTCCATCAGTAGGCAAATCAACCCTTTTAAACAAGCTAACCGAGACCTACTCAGAGGTAGCCGCGTACGAGTTCACAACATTGACCTGCATTCCAGGAGTCGTTCGTCACAAGGGAGCCAAGATCCAGCTTCTCGACCTTCCTGGGATCATCGAAGGAGCGAAAGACGGGAAAGGAAGGGGTCGACAAGTGATCGCAGTGGGAAAGACCTGCAATTTAATTGTTTTAGTTTTAGACGCAACTCGACCTATGATTGAAAAACTTGTCATTGAGAGGGAACTGGAAGGCTTCGGCATTCGACTTAACAAGTCCCCACCGGATATTATTGTAAAGAAGAAGGAAAAAGGCGGAATCTTCGTCACTCGACTTTGCCCGACACCTTCTCTGAGCGACGAGACCATTACAGCCATTTGCAAAGAGTACCGCATGCCGAATGCTGACGTCACATTGAAGTCAGAATGCACTGCTGATGAACTCATCGACGTCTTAGAAGGAAATCGCGCGTATATCCCTTGTCTTTACGTTCTCAATAAATGTGATGAACTCAGCATTGAAGAGATTAAAATCTTAAGCAAAATGCCGAAAAGTGTCTTTGTTAGTGCGGACTTGGAGTGGAACTTGAAGGGACTCGTTGAAAGGATCTGGGATGAACTTGACCTCTTTCGAGTTTACACAAAGCCAAGAGGACAAGCGCCTGATTACAACGAGCCGGTTGTTCTTCCGAGGAAAAAGTGCTCAGTTGAAAACTTCTGTAATCGAATTCACAAACAAATACTCAAGGAATTCAAATATGCACTTGTCTGGGGACAGTCAGTTAAACACTTTCCTCAAAAAGTGGGAAAAGATCATGTTTTAGTTGATGAGGATATCATCCAGATCATTAAAAAAATTTAGGTATTATAAATCTTGAATGAACCCTTCATGTTTAAAGATTCATCTCAGGAATGAAATTCGCAAAACCTTTCAAATGCCTAAATCATTGTTTGAATTGCAACTTTACTTGAAAGTTGTTCTCGAAGTTGATGAATGTGAAATCGAATATTATGCCAATGCGAATACTTTGCTTAGAATTGCTACTGAGCAAGACTTTCAAAGGTTTGTTATGAAAAATAAGGGTTTCAAGTGTGCGAAGGTTTCTGTCACTTGTGTGAGTAAAATAAGTGAGATTTGGTATGAAGGAGAAAAATCGTGCAGTTCTAGAAATGTGAATGAAAGGGGATTTGCTCAGGTTTCTGATGAGCAGCTGGAAAAAATGTTCCTGGAAAACTGTTTTAAACCGCAAAAACATAGTGATTTGACTGGGCAGTTCACAATCATTCATGAAGCCGTTCCTTGTGTCGAGTGCAAAATACACCCTATTGCCGGGATTCGCTTCAAGTGCATCATTTGTGAAAATTTTGACCTGTGCGAGTTCTGCGAAGACGTCACTTCTCACCCTCATGCTTTATTAAAGCTAAAAACGCCTATTCAATGCTACACAAATTACACTAAACTTGTCAACGTCTTTAACACTGCTGAGCACTTGCCTGGTCTTAAAGATATGGTCATAAAGAAGCAGAAAGACCCAGCAAAGAAGAAGTTCAAACTAAAAGTAAAAAGCTATAAGTTTAAAAAAGGTGTTACTCTTGTCACTGGGTCTTCAATGGACTTTGCATGGGAAATCGTCAACAAAGGAAGCAAAAGTTGGCCCCCTGGGGCGAAATTCGTATTAAAAAAAGGAGACTTCAAAGCCCAGGAATTTGAAATTGGAGAAGAAATTATTCCTGGAGCTGCTGTTTTAGTCAAGTCATGTGTCACTGCTCCTTGTGAGGAGAAGGAATTTTCTGGAGTTTGGGAAATTGATATTGGAGGAAAAAGGTTTGGAAAAATCACTGCTGGGTTTAAAACAATCTTTAATGAAATAGCCAAGGAAATGGCTGTTGTTGGGTTTGAGTTTAAGAAAATTAGTATCTAGGATAACTAGGGGTTTGTGAGTTTTGGAAAGTTTTTGTGGGTTTGATTGTTTAAGTCTTGATAAGTGCAGAATAATAGAAATTTTTTAATAATTTTTGAGAAATGTCAAAGTCTATCGAATTTCCCTTGCAATTAACCTTATTTACACTATCTTTGAGAAATTTTTAAAGCTTTTCAAGTTCCCCATACAATTAAATACCTTATTTACACTATCGATGAGAAATCCAAGATCCTTCCGGAGTTTTTTTCAATTCATCTTCACTTTTCTTAGTACGACTTTTAAAAACCGACCAGAACCTTAGAGTTTCATCAGCTCCAGCAGTAACAACATTATCACCTTTCGGACTTTGTGCTAAAGCCAAGATCCTTGCAGTATGTCCATGAAATTCCGCAACTTTTTCCAACTTTCCCGCATTCCAAAGAGCAAGTTGATTAAAGCAATACCCATGAGCACTTAAAACTTCTTTTTCATGTCTATTCCACTCAAGAGCACTAACCTGACTTCCAGTATCAACATTGCAAAAGCAATGATTATCACTAACATCCCACAACTTAATACATCGATCAGAGCTTCCTCCCCCCGTGGCCAAGACATTATTTTTCCAAGGGCACCAGGCGAGTGCTTTAACAGCAGCTTTATGTTCCTTCAACTGACCCAAGGGGGCCATGTTTCCCATTTCCCAGATGCAGACTTTATTATCATTTCCTCCTGAAGCAAGTAGCGATTCAGACTCATTCCACCTAAGTCCGCAGACTTCTTGGCAGTGACTTGAAAGTTTGACGAAATACGACTGAACTCGCATATCATGTTGCAAAATCGACGAGTCTCGACTTCCTGAACTCAAAACGTATCCATTCCAGGCAAGCGACGAGACCCGGTCTGTATGGTTCGACATGGTTCGGACTTCGCAGAACTTGTTCAAGTCAAAAAGTTTAATTGAATGGCAGGAGTCTCCAACAGCCACACACGAGCCGCCCCTCATCCAAGAGACTGACGTGATCAAATCATTCGGGTATTCGAGAAGCTGACTCACTGAACCGTTTTCACCGTTCCATAAATAAAGCTTGTTCCGAAGAGCCACTGCTAGCATGTTGTTGTCAGACCAGGAAAGGAGGTTCAGGTAGTAATCGTCTATTATCTCTGGAGCGTCTAAAATCTTGTCGGCTTGAGTTGGAAGAGGACGGTACTCACTGTGGTGATCACTTGGCAGGTATATACTTTGGTCGATTGAGAGAATTGAACCTATACGTGTTAAGCTTGTACCTTGAAGGGTTAATTTATTGGGTTTTAGTTGTTTGTATAAAGGACAGATTTCACTTGTTTCTAGATTTGTTGGAGTTCCAAGGTCAAATCCTGGAACTGAGTCTATTTTACGTGAATTTAAGTAACGACTTTGACTTGAGATCAGTGATGAGTTGCGGAGGATTCGCTGTTTTGGAGTTGAGTAGTCAGTTGATTGCTGGATAGAGTTCATTGTCGTTAAATTGAATTATGGGGACTTACGTTAAAGGATTTGAAATAAATGGCGCTGGGTTTTGGAGGAATGGTTTTTTTGGATGTGGAGGATTGTACTGAGAATTACTGAATTTATATTACTACTGCTCAATGATACATCAATCACTTAATTATTAACAAATATGAAGCTGCTTCGAATAGTTAGAGGTGATAATAAAGAAGAAAATATCAAGTTCTTCGAAATATCAGAAAAATGTTCAGTAAAAGAATTCTCATCAGTCGTCCAATATCTCTTCGGGAACGACTCAACAGTGCACGCTGTTCAAATCCTTTCAAACTCTCACGGAAAGCGAGTTTATTTTGACGAGTTGACATCAGGATGCACATATTTCCTAACATTCGACAAAAGAAGTTCAAAGGCACTTCTATCCTGGGACAGTTCTTCAGTCGACTTCGTCCCTCTGACAAACTCTTCACGTTTAAGAGTGATCGACGAGTCAGAGTACTACTCTTCCAAAATCGAAGACCTGAAGTTAAGATGCAAAGACAAAGCCACAGAATTACTAGTAAGACAAGAAAACTCACTGATGACCTTAAAGCAAGAATTAAACTCAATAAGCTCCACTTTAGGTTCCCAGTCTTTAAGAGTTCTTGAGTTCAGTGCGAAGTCAAAAGCGATCCTTGACCAGATCTCAGTTCTTGCCCCTCAACTTCAAGAAAACATCAAAGAAATGAGGAAAAATAATGAAGACCTTTCAAGACTCTTCAAAGAAACCCTTCCTGAATCTTCGAAACGAAAACAACTGATAGACCCGAAACTGATGAACTATATGAAAAGACACAATTATAAAGACTTCCCGATGAATGAACTCACCCCTGCAGAACTCAGAAGATTCAGCAAGTTCCAGTTTAAAAACGAGCACAGAATATCTTACTCTGCCTCTCAAAACACACCGTCTTCAAAGTTAAACAAGTTTTAATCTTATACCAACCCTTCTATTATCTGCTCTAGGACTGAACACCACTCATGACACGCTTCGTTATTTATCAGCTCTTCAAGAACTCCTGAAAGATCTGCACGGATTTCTTCTAATTTTATCGCTTTTTCTGCATCTTTTTGCTTGATTTTTGACTCGAAAAAATTGGTTAGCTTTAGAATTTCTTGGTCTTTTCTTGCGTTTTCTACTTTGAAAAAGTGGGAGTCTTGAATAATTTTTTTTTGGATGAATTCGCATTCTTGTTGCAGTTCTTGGATTTTTTCTTCGATTTCTAGCTTTGAACCTGACTCTTTGGCGAGTTTTTGCTTTACTGATGCGAGTTCTTCGAGACTTTCGCGGGCTTGCTGGATGTCAAGTTGTTTTAAGGATATTTCGAGCTCTGAGATGCTTTTTTCTAAGGCTTTCTTGTCGATTAAGGCTTGGTCTAGATCTTTTTTCGTTGATTTTAGAGACTCTTTGAAGGTGTTTGAATCGAGTTCTTTTTCTTTTATTAGAAGTTGAAGTTCTTCTATTGATTTTAATAGTTTTCCGGTGTTGAATTTGTATTTTTCTTTAGTTTTTAAAAGTTTTTTGCGGTGGTTTGAGTCTTTTTCGATTACTTTTTGCAAAAGTTCTTCGGTTTTTTTGTTTATTTCTAAGAGTTCTTTGGATAGCTCTTTAATTTTTAAGGATTTTTGAGAGAGTTTTGTATTAAGATCTAAGTTTTCTGACCTGAGTCTATTAAAATCACTTTCTGATTCCCTCACAAGTTTATTATTTTTATCGATTTCAGATTTCAGAGCATTTTCAGTTATTTCAATTTTTTCCTTAAGAAACTCATTCATTTTAATAACTGATTCAATATCGATTTCTGAAGTTCTAGCTGTATTCTGCATTAATTCCAAAGATCTTTGCAGGTCAATATTTTCCTTTTTAAGTTTCGCTTGTTCAGCCGAGTTACTTTTAATTGTTTTTTGAATTTCTTCAATAGACAATCCGATATCTTTTTTAAGTTTTTCTTCTTTTTCCTTGAATTTCATTTTCAGTTCATTTTTTACACCTGCAGCAATTTTTTTCTTTGCAATATCAAAACTTTCAGTTTTATTTTTTAGTTCACTTTCCATTTCTGACAACTTGAGTCTAAACATTTCACACTCAAGTTCTTTTTCCTTCAGTCTTTTTTCAATTTCCAACTGTTTATTAAAAATCTCAGTTTTTTCTTTCAATGTTTCTCCAAATCTCATTTCAATACCAGCACAATTTTTCGATATACTCTGAATTTCTTCTTTTTTTTCATTTAAAACTTTAAAAATTTCATCTTTTTCTTTAATTTCTTCTCTTCTTCTCTTTTCAAAATCTAAAATTTCTAAGTTAAGTCTTTGATTTTCTCTTTTAACTTCATTAATTTCTTTTAAAAGTCCATTATTCTCCAAAATAACCTGCACATGTTTTCTATTTTCCAATACAAAAAAATCTTTTTCATTCCTAATCTTTTCCAAATCCTGATTCAAAGAATTCACAAAATTTCTCAATTCCAAATTTTCCATTTCAAGTTGTTTCAATTTTATTTCATTCTCTTTCTTAATTTGTTTCGAAATCTCGATTTCATTTTGCAGTTGCTGTTTAAAAATCACCTCAATCGTATCTCGACACCTCAACAACAAGTCCCCTGAGTTGAAGTAAGGTTCCGCCATTTACATGAGAGCCATTTAGTGCTACTACTAAAATTTCATTAACTTCGAATGAACTTGAAGAACTCGGGGAACCCGATGTAATCTTTTCCACTGTTAATGACTTTGTTAGAACCTGTTATCAGCTGGTCTGCCCAAATGTGAAGTTGAGTTTTTTCCTTGATATTTACTAAAGAAAGGATTTTTACCAAATTTTGTCTTGTGATGAAAAGACCGAATTCGACCTGGCAAAAGCTAAAGAAAACTGAATGATTATTACAGAGCATTTTTTGAATTAAAAAGTCTTTTTGAAGTTTTTTATCGTATCGCTTTAAAGAAAAAAAAGCGAATGCAGATACTCCTCGGGTACTTTCGATCGACTTTTTAAATCCTGAGAGGTTTATCCAGATCTTGTTGGGTAAGGCACTTAGCAGGAGGGATAAGAAATTAGTGTCAGCAACGTAACAGTCTAACCAAAACTGTCTTAAAGCTGCGATGTGAATTTCTGCTTTGTTGTCACCTCGGACCCATGATGTTTCTTTGAACTTTTGGATCAGTTTTTTAAAAATACTTTCGATTAGGTTGTTTATTTCGAAAAGGCTCTGGTCTTGAGGGTAGCTTGATAACTTTTCTGATGGAGTTGACTCGAATATTATACGATTACTGCCTTTTGTGAATAAGGTTACACTTGCACATCTTTGATTCCTTTTTCGCTTTAGAGTTATTTCGGCTTGAGTTTCTTTGTCGATGTATCCTGCGTATCGGGCGATTCCTGTTTTAATTATCTGAAGTAATTCGACATCAGAGCAAGTTGATAATTTTACTAGAATTTCATTGAGGTTCATATCTATTTATACTTTAGAATGAGTATTATGGATTTCAAGGGCTTTTACAAAAAAGATATCGAATTACTAGTCCCTGGGTCATCACAAATAATAAAAAACATCGGAATAAGAAAAAAACTTGCTCCTATAAGCCCTAAAGAGCGAGTTCTAATAATTCAATGTCCCCAATTGAATAAAAAAGCAAGAACGCCTTATTTTCGATCCGGAGAATTATATCTAAAGAAAAAAGATGAAGAGATCGAAAAAATTAAGCAGATGCTTGAAATAAGTGTCGAAAGAATAAAATCACAGAAAGCGAGGCCTCTGATTTACCCTAACAGAACCCCAGATCCTCATCCATTAGAAAGTCTCATTTTAAACGAAACCGTCTTAAAAAGCCCAGTTTCTTTAAAATCAAGAAAAAACCCAGTTTTCTTTCCTTTGACAAAGTTCAGAAAACGAACTCTTCTAAACAGAGCTCCAATATTAATGATAACCAATAAGTTAAAAAAGCAAATTTTCAAACCAGAATACAAAGACGCAAACATTTCAACTGAAACACCATTTGAAGATTCTAAAGAACCTCAAGAAATCCTCTGAAATTAAACCTCTTCAAAAATCAATTAAATAATCTTTTTTCACCTTCCATGAAACCCTCCATGTTATCTCATCTCCAGTAATCTAAATTAACTAGCAACAGGAGTTTTAATATTTTCCTCGACTAAATAATAAACATAAGTGTCATTAAACGGCATCTGATGTCGATCACCTCCAAAAATAATCATAATATCTCCATTCACCGTCGCTGTATGACCATCTCTGGCATGAGGAACCCTTCCTCTGATCCTTCCTTCAGTCGGGTTCAAAGGACCTTCATATAAAGTCCTTCTTCTTCGAATCATGGGGGAGCCATCGCCTGAAATTGTGGGTCTTCGAGTAGGTGATTTGTTTCCCGTCTCAAAAATACTGATTCGATTAGGAGACTTATTCGGACTCTCCGTTTTTTTTTCTTTCATCGCTTGAAGACTGGCCTTGGTCTTTTTGAACTCTTCGAGTTGATCAGGAGAGACCGGGTCTCTTATTTGTGTCTCATATTGAAACAAGGTCCATACATTTTCCTTTATATTATAAGAGTACATGTCATTCGTTTCCTTCGTGATGTCCTTCATCCCTCCAAAGATTATCAACAAGTCTTTATAAACCACACAAGAATGACCAGATCGTCCAGTGGGTTCTTCACCTTTTCCATGAATACGAGTCCAAAATTTCAATTTAAGGTCAAAATTCCAGAAATCATTTAATTTTTCACTTTCATCTGAAATTCCTCCGAAGATAAATAAAAAGTCGTTGTTTATACAAGCTGAGTGACTTGATCTAACTTCTGGACGTTCTCCTGAAGTTTGGATTTCAGTCCATTTTAGTAGGTTTAAGTCAAGGGAATAGAGAGAGTTGGTTCTTTCTCCTCGGGTGTAGCCTGCGAAGACTATCATGAAGGCCTGGCTTCCGTTTTCATATAAATTTCCTGTGTGCGAGTCGAGGGTTGGGGGAAGGTTGTTTTCTGATTTTAGTTCTGACCATCTGAGCGTTTTCAGGTCGAGGATGAGAGTCTTGTTGTATTCTTCGTAGCCGTTGGACCCTCCAAAAATGTACATCTTGTCTTTGTAAACTATTGAAGAATGTCTGGAAACTCCACCTTTGTCTTCTACTTCGAGTCTTTCCCAGGAACCATGACCGAATTGACCTATTTCTATGCACCAGAGACCTGGCTGGGTACCTTCGTTTAGGTCTTGCCCTCCATAGACAAGCATTTTATCTCCCCACATTACAGCTGAATGATAGCTTCGTCTTGCTGGATGCTTTCCTGATGTTCTGACTTCTTCCCATAATAGTAGTGATTTGTCAGTTTCTTCTTGGGTGGTGACTCGAAGACTGTTACTGAATTTTTGCATGAAGGCTAGGTCCATTTAATTATACAGTTAACAAAATCTTCCCTAAATAAATTCAAATATCTTGATTGAGATAAAGTAATGAATTACTTAGAAAATCTATACTCTTTAGACCTCTTATTGTAATAACATCTTCCATCTTCAATAGTTTTCGCTTTCTCTAAAAATGCTTCAGAGGTTTTTGTCTGGATATAGTCCACAACTGAAGATGAGAACGTCTGGTAAATAGATGAAGAGAACTTAAAACGCAAAGAATAAAAAGATAAACATTTTGTAAGCAGAATTTCTTCCTCATTATTTTCCAGTTCAGAAGGATCAGGTTGAAACTCCCAAATGCTTTCAAGGAACTCAAAAACTTTATTGTTGTCTGATAGCGAAACTATTTTATGAGGGTATGACAAAGTCACTTTGGAGAGGTAAGATTGTCGAAATGGAGGATAACCTACATCAAAAGTAGCATCTTTAGTATTTTCCCCAGTGTCTACCACATCACTTTTCATGATCCAAGGAATAAAAGTAGGGTAGTTTCCCATGTCAGCTACCAGGTTATAACAAGCGACAGGAGATTTATTGAAAGAAAGTTTAGTCGAAGTGGTTATGACCTCAGGTTCAAAAAAGAACTTCCTTAAAAGTACTTTAGCCACCATTATATCCCAATATTCAAATGAAAATAAAAAATCATTAAATCATCTAATCATCCAACTATTACCATCATCTTCCTCAACCCTATTCAGTAAAAATAATTCTTCTAGACTGCCTCAAGTCTTTTAATTTCCCGTTGACGTCTTCATAAACCGGGATCTCTTCAACAGCGATGATTCTTTCACTTTTATTCCTTTTAACAACTCTGTTATTTTTCGACTGCTCAACTGACTTCTTAATCATTTCTTTCACAATATTCAACTTATCATTCATGGTCAACTCACTATCCAAGTTAGTACTTTTCTGTTCTTTCGTCACAGGTGGCTCGATTTCTGGTCGAAAGCAGCAAAAACAGAACCTTTTCATTTATCTGCGAAAAAACTTAATTAATACCTCTAACTAGATGTCTTAACTTCAAGCAATAAAAAAAAGTGGCCACGATGTTGAGAAAACTGGAAAACAACGACAAACTCAGACCTTTTCCGAAGTAAAGGCCTTGAAATTTGTAGGTGTTGATCATCCAGTAAAAGACTGAAAAGTTCTGAATACCGATTCCGACAAGTAAAATAAAATTCTTGTCAATTAAACTTGGAGACAAAACATAGCCTTCGAGTCTCCAGATCTTTCTTCTTGTTAAAAAAATTTCTGAGAGAAAAAGATTCATGGAAATTAGAAGAAGCACTGAACAACCCCAGCCTTGTTCATAGATTTCTTGAAGGGCTTCGCAGTGACTGTCACAAAAACATAAAAATTTCTCGTTTTTTTCTAGAGTTGAACAGTCTTGAGTCATTACTTCGATTTGGTATGAGGAGCTGATGCCTCGAATTGAAAATTCTGTGCCGTTTATTGTGAACCATTCAGAGATCAGTGAGAGAAACTGGAATAAAAGGCCCAGGAAGACAATCACTCCAAAGAGCTTTAACTTGGGAATGGTTTCGTCCATAACCAAAAATAATAATGAAAACATTTGCCTTGTTTAAAACCCTGGCAAGATCGACTTCTTATTTTCTAAAATCCTTCCAAACCCCTGAAAAATCTCTAATTCGAGCATTTTCAACCAACCCAATTCAAGAAATTTCATTAAAACGTCTTCACCAAAGATCCCCTCGGCCTCCATCAGACACTGAAAAAAGTATTTTAATCACAAGTGCCTTGCCCTACGTGAACAACGTTCCCCATCTCGGCAACATAATCGGTTGTGTTTTAAGTGCCGATGTTTATTCAAGGTTCTGCCGTCTAATGAACTACAATTCAATCTACATCTGCGGGACAGACGAATACGGCACAGCGACTGAAACGAAAGCCCTTCTCGAAAAAACAACTCCTTCAGCCATATGCGACAAGTTCCACAAGCTCCACAAAGAAATATACGACTGGTTCGACATCGACTTCGACATATTCGGGCGAACGACTACTTCAAAGCAAACAGAAATCGCTTCAGACATTTTCTTAAAACTTCACGCGAATGGAGAACTTCAAGAAAAAGAAGTCGAACAATGCTTCTGCCCAAGTTGCTCCAAGTTCTTAGCAGATCGCTTTGTCAATGGCACTTGCCCTGCCTGTCACAGTCCAGAAGCCCGCGGGGATCAATGTGACAGATGTGGAAAAATATTAAACCCTGAAGAACTACTGAAGCCGAAGTGCTTTGTTTGTGCAAGTCCTGCTGAGACTAGAACTTCTCGACATGTCTTTTTGGACTTGCCTAATATCAAGGAACGACTTGTTGATTGGGTTGAAAAAAGTGTGAGAAAAGGGAATTGGAGTCATAATTGCGTTAAGACTACGGAAGCCTGGATTAAAGAAGGGATAAGACCGAGGTGCATCACGAGGGATTTGAAGTGGGGCACTCCTGTTCCTTTAAAAGGATTTCAGGATAAAGTCTTTTATGTCTGGTTTGATGCGCCTATTGGGTATATCTCGATCACTGCGAATTTAACTGATAATTGGCAGTTGTGGTGGAAGAACCCGAAAAATGTGGAACTTGTTCAGTTTATGGGAAAGGATAATATTACTTTTCATACTGTCATGTTTCCTTCTACTTTGATTGGAACTGGGGAAAATTGGACTTTGCTTAAAACTATCTCTTCAACTGAGTATCTAAAATATGAAGATGGAAAATTCTCCAAGTCTCGAGGCGTTGGAGTCTTCGGCGACCAGGTGATGACCACTGGAATCCCTGTTGAGGTCTTTCGTTACTACCTCCTATCAAATAGACCTGAAATCGCTGACTCTTCTTTTAAATGGACTGACCTGGCCCTCAAGTCCAACAATGAACTTCTTCCAAATCTCGGTAACCTTTTAAACCGTCTTTTAAAATTCTTAGAAAAACGAAAAATTGTTGTGAAAAAATCAGAAGCTAGTCATTCAGATATCAAAATCTTAGAAGTTGTTTTTATTTTAGTCAAGACTTACATTGAAGAAATGGAGCAAATTCGATTAAAAAACGCTTTGAAAACTGCCATGGAAATTTCAATGATCGGGAATAAATTTCTGCAAGACAGTCAATTTTGGAATCTGGAAAAAACTGATCCGAAGAGACTTGAAAGTTTTATTTGGGTTGCTGTTAATTTGATAAGGCTTGTCACTCTTTTACTTGAACCTTTTATGCCTTCGTTTTCTGAGAAAGTTTATAAACAACTTGGAATTGAAAGGACTGAAAGAGAAGAGAAGCTACTTGCTGAGGTCGCTGAAGGAAAAAATTTTTCAGTTTTGTTGGACTTGGTGAAGACTGGACTTGTTGTTAGAGACGTTCAGCCTATTTTTAAGAGTATTAAACAGGAAGAGGTCGAAGAACTCATTCGAAGGTTTGCTGGGAAGCAGTAATTTTATTTGGGTGTTAGAAATAAATGTCTGTCATTGTTAGACATAAAATCAGGGGACTTGAGGACTGGGTTCATTTGAAATACCCTGAAATTCATTCAAAACTCACTAGTTTTGGATTGTTTGTCTGGCATCGAGGTGATTTGAGGTAAGGATTAGAAAGAATTGTCAATTTAAGTACTTTGGAGTTGGCGCGAGTTGTCTCGAATAATTCTAGGATTATTGCTTTTGTTGAGTTGTTTGGACAGCATTGTTATATTGTCAGTCATAGTGGCTCGTCTTCCTTGGTGCAGTCTTTTCACATTAATTCTATTTCGATGTTTACTTACTCCTGCTCAAAAGATCGAGTGATAAGCATCGAGCACCTAGACGTAACCACTACCTAGTCACAGACCTACATCTGCGGAACCGACTCGAACCAGGTTCATTGGATCCAAAACGGTATCCGAGTATCTTTATTCCGAGTCTTCGAGACAGAAAGTCCAAAAGTGCTAAGCCTGAAGCACTTTATCCTAAACGACGACATCCTAATAGCCTGCGGTCTTTCCAACGGTCAAGTAAAGCTAATAAACAAAGACGGCAGCAAAGATTCCCTTCCAAAAATGGAAGACACAGGAAACCTAGTCTCAATAAATCTTCTCAGCTACAACAACAAGAACTACTTCATCCTTTTCTCAGAGTCCCCAGCAGGGTTCAAAGCAATAGCACATAGCGACGACCAGACCGACTACTACGAGCATTTTTCAACTTCTTTCGAAGGAAACCCGAGTCTTTTAGAAATGACTTGCTTGGACAACAGCTGTGTCTTTATTTTAACTCTCAACGTCGGAGACCTCTGCCTGTTCACCTACGCCGGTGGACGTGAAATGAACCTCATCTACCAGTCGGACATGGACGTCAGGGAACTTCGAGACGTGCTTTGTTTCGCAGTCCCTGAACTCAGCTTGTTTCACACTCCGAAAGAAACTGGATGCGACTTGTGCATGGTCATCAGCGCAGGCTCAGAAGTACAGACCATGGCTCTTACTTCTTCAAAACTAGGAAAAATCGCTGCTGAAATCTCAGAGAATTGTGTAGAGGTCTCTATTTGGCAAAAACCTGACTTGCTTAATAAAGTCATTCGGGAATTCGCTGAGATGGAAGAAGCGGAAGGAATTGATAGTGATTATTCGGATGAGGACTTGAAAATCATGGATATTCTTGTTGGACTTGACCAAGGTGCTGTTATTTCAGACTCTTTATTGAGGGAAGTTGGAGATAGTTTCTTGTTGCAGGAGGAGTATGTTCAAATTGTAGATAATTGGGTGAAAAATGAGGTGAAGAGGAGAAAAAATGCTTTGATCACTGTTTTGATTCCGAGTTTACTGCAAGGGGAAGAGGAAAGTCTTCAAAACCTTGAAAGGTGTTTAAGTAATTTCTTGGAATATGAAAAAATCGCGAAAGCTGTAGAAAGACGGACGAAAAGTGAACTTTGCAATGAAGAGATATCAAAATCAGTTTTTATCTGTCGAGTTATCATCTGGCTTAACAGGTACAATTTACTTGACAAGTTCGAAGGACTCGACTGGAACTCACATCGAAGAAGTCTCTTAAGCCTTCCTCCTTCTGCAGTGCCTTCAGTCAATCATCTCAACCTCGACCTGTGGACTTCAGACTTGCCAGAAGAAGTTTCTGAAGATATAAAAAATCAGCTTTCAACTCATTCTCTGATCAACTTGCTGATAACCTGCCCTGAGTCCATCTTCATTCGTTTTTTCCTTTATTTTCTATTCGAACTAGAACATGTTTCTTTAGAGGTAAAAACTTTCACAAATGACTTCGTCGCTGATTTTTTTGTAGAACAAGTCGACTTGCACTATGTTCGAGGTTTTTGGTGTCTTGACACTTGTCTTCATCCGAAAGTGGTCCCGATTGACAACAGGAACTTGTTCGAGATGTACTCTGCTGATGCTTTATAGTAAGTTTTATTCAGCGAGTTGTCAAAAGTCATAGAAATTCTAACAAGTGATGAAAAGTTGCAGATTCTGAGATTTTTTTTTGTTATTCAAGCGGTTGAACAGGCTGTTCATTGGGTGCTTGTCAGTGATCTTGACTGGAATATGCAAGAAACTGTTGAAAGTGCAATGACGGTTTTGTTTTCTTGCTCGGGGAAGGTTAATAGTGAGTTTGATATCATTAGGGCTTATGCTTTGATTATCCTTGTTAAAGATCAGGTTGAAAACCCGGCTTGTTTTATGAAAATTTTCAATGAAGAGATCAGGAAACTTGGAAAGGCGCATAAGTTGGCAAATGTTTCTTTTGAGTCTTCGCTGCAGAGATTTTTTTTGGAGAACTTGCCTGATGTCCCTGAGATTAGGTTTTTCACTTTTCTTGCTAATCAGATGATTGAAACTGCATTTATGGAACCGCTTAAGTCTAGGGATGATTTGCTTACTTTGTTTATTCATCTTGATAAATGCTATAAGATTAAAAAAGATATTTCAAGGGAAACTTGCTTTGTGGACTATAAAGGAGATATTGATGAAGGAATGATGAGGAACTTGTCGATTCAGGATAATGATAGAAATATCAACTCGTTTACGAAAGGTTTTTAATAGTGTTTATTAGAATTATGGAATATTGATTATGGATGGTTTGATTCTGGAAAAATTTTAAATCTTTTTATTGTTGGAGAATAAATTAATTTTTTTGGCGTATTTGATTTTGGATTATTTGTTGTTTATTTTAATTAATAATTTTTCACTAAATTTGAAATTATCTATACTAGTTAGATTGAGTTTTTGTGTGAAGTAACAACGAAAATTTACTTTATCTCTTGTTTTTATGTTATGGTGATTTTATTTTGATGACGTACATCACATAAATGGCTCTTCTCTTCTTAGCTTTCCACTTAAGTGTCTTTGCTTTAGACTGCCTCGACGATTCAGGCAATTCAAAAGACTTTTGGGCGATTCTAAAAGCTCCTCAAATCGCTAACGTGCCTCCACTTCCAGGAAAGTCTTATATTTACCTTGACACGAATACTCTTGGCTATAAATTCTCCAGTCAGCCCTTGAATGTTTCAAGTGCTATGGTAAGGACTCTATCTCAAATAAACTCTGATAAGTCCATATCATTTGTTGCTTTCAAGTAATTCCTATGCAGTGATTGTCCCGCCCCGGCCTGTCCTGTGTATAACTTTGGAAATGGTCATTTGAAGGGCATTTTAGCATATACCAGCACTGAAGCGATTTATATCTTGCATAGTTTTCCTCAGTTTCCTAATGTGAGCTCAGAAAACTTCAGTAATTTTTATTCAGTAACAACTGACATCGGAAACTCCCAAATGATGTATGGCCAGCACATGTTCTGCGTGAAACTAAAGACTTCAGACCTCTTCACCTTAGCAGGCGAGATGAGTATCGCTCTTCCAAATGTATATGCAAGTCGAATCCTTCAACAAAATTCAAACATCTCTTTACTGGTCAATAATCGTTCAATCTCATCATCTCCATTCTTCTCAGGATTTAGTTTTCTGACGCCAGGAGGCTTCGAGTTTCGATATTTTTCGAAGTCAGGTGCCTCAAACCTTGATATTTACGAGCAGGTGATTTCGCCTTACTACCAAGACGGATTCATGTGTGAAACATGGGGACGCCCATGGGAAGCGGACTTCTGTCCTCCCAGTTACAAGTATAAGAACTTGAATATTGATGAAATTTCGATTGGAAACTACTGGTGGACAAGCTATTACGACCACTCCAAATGGGCCATTGGAATTACAAATCCTATTGTATGCTATAGTGACATGAATAGGATGACTTCGCAATGGGTGCGAGGAGGTGGATCATTATGCATCTTCAACCAACAGCTTTATGATTACCACAAGAGTATCACTACCAAGTATGATAGTTGTTAGCTTAATAAATCACCTTAATGGAAATTCTCTTTCTCTAAGTTTAGAGACACATAAAGACCCTGTTTGTAGGTCTATCCATTGACGCGTTAGGTTGTTTTCAGATGATTATAAATTTTCTGGCATGTCCTTTAGATGTTCCATGTTTAGTGGTATTATAAAATGCAACAGAAAAATGTCTGACATATTTTAGTTTTGGACAATTTTATATCAGATCATTATCGATAAGCAGATCATTTTTTCATCATTTAATCCAAAACTATCATCTATTCACTATTTACTTCTATCCAACAATAAAAAAAACATTAATCTACTAATATCTCCCAAAATTTCCTGAAATTAAATAAACCCCTTCAAAAATCTTCGTTTATTTAACAATCACCTATTCAATATTTATTTTATGTTTACAATTTTCTTCCTAAGTACTTCTCTCATTTTCCCATCACTCTGAATCAACTCATTAAGATTCTCAGCTCTCGGCATATCTTCTTTAAACAACCTCTTCAATCCAGAGACCTCTCCAAAGTACCTCTTCAACGAGAAAAACCTTGAATTTCTTTCAACAGGACTGACACTTTTAAAACTCGACTTCCTTTCATCCTTCGTAACATTTCTTTGCATAAGAAAAGACTGGCTTCCATCAAGATTATCAAGTCGACTTGAGTTATTGAAAGACCTGAGAGAAGCAAGTGTATTAAAAGTATCTTCAGCATCAGTGCTATTTCTTTCACTCGTGACATTTGACTCTAAAACCATTTCTCCGATATTTGAAAAACATTTTTCGATTTCTTTCGTCATGAAGTCAAATCCTCTGATGTACTCTTCGTAACTTGAGTCCATAATGTTTATGTTTTTCATGTCGAAATGAGGGAAGTTGGACCTTTTGAAGTTAGGACGAAATGGAGGCGATCCTCGTTTTCTGCTGATTTTTTGCCAGTCGATCCCTTGACACCAGTTGTGATTTTTTATTTCTTCGAATGTGACGTTTGAAGGTTGAAGTAGAAGAAGGCTGAGAATAGAGACACAATTTTCACTTAGATATTTTGGAAATGTTAGTCTTGATAGGTCTGGCTTGTTTGATGTTAGCAGCTCGTATAAAAAAGAACCTATGCTGAGGTAGTCACGAGATTTTTCTTCTTGGAGCTCGTCGAAACCGACGTCTCGGGCTGCACCTAGTGTGAAGGTTATTGAGTCTTCCCATAAACGGGCTGAGGCTTTGCTGAAATCAACTAGTTTGATGTGACCATCAATATCAAGCATAATATTCTCCGCTTTGAGATTATTAAAAATCACATTATTTTTATGCAAGTACTCAATAGCAGTAAAAATTTCCGCAAAGTAAAACTTTCCCTGATTTTCAGTAAGTCTTCCAATATTTTTCAAATGAAAAGCGAGTTCTCCTCCAGGACAAAATCCAAAAACAAAGAACAAATTCGACTCCTAAATACCCCTTACACTCTGAAAAGCCCAGTGCAACTTGACAATAAAACAATTAGAAATCTGACTCAAAATCATTCTTTCCGAAATAACTTTTTCCAGTCTCGAATTTGCCAAAACTTCTGCTTTTCCCACAACTTTAACAGCATACAAAATGCCAGTGTCCTTCTTCCTACAAAGATAAACATGACTAGACGACCCGATTCCAAGTAACTTCAAGACCTTGAAGTTTTTAATAGAGTGAAAAGTGTCTCCTTCTGCATCAAAAGCGTCGTCAGCGAAAATAGCGACTAACTCATGAACTTCTCTCAAAGGTTTCAAAGACTTTTCAAACCTCAGGAGCCACTCGTCGATGATGTCGAGACCTGAGCGAGTCTTGAGTGCCACAAGCGACTTTTCGCCTTGGTACTCGCGGATTGCTTCGGAGAGCAGCCAGCCACAGGTCATTGAAAAATCGAGATTTCTCAGTAAGATATCGTCAACGTCTGTCAATATTCGCAGGTCGTGACTCGCTTCGTGTTTTTGAAGACTTCTGCGTGGCTTTGGAGCTGTGAAAGGCGTTGCAGGGGCTGAGTGATTTTTTCCCATTAAAGTTTATGAGTGAGAAGATCTAATTAACTAGTTTCTTGAATTGAGAGGTTTCTCCGAAACGAAGGAGAAGGGTGAAGAATATGGATTGAGAGATTATCCAGATCTTGTAATGGGTTGAACATTTTGAGAAGGTTGAGGATTTTGGAGGCTTTTCTAGAGTTGCTTCTTTGGCGATTGGGTTTATTATGAAGAACCAGAGGGGTGAGATCAGCGCTAGGGTTATTAAACCGATGTAACCGCCTGGAAGAGTTGGACTATTTTCAAGACTTTCAAGACATTGATAAGGTTTATAAGAATTCGCATGATGATCCGAATGACGTTGCAACTTAAGTAAAATACAATTATGAAGCCACTGAGGTGCATTCCAAGAATGTTTAATACTAACCTGTTCATAAACCCCAGGACTGATTTCTTTCCTCATAAGTCCATAATGTCTAATATAATTAATCGTCTCAAGTATAAAAATCGCAAAAGCCGCTTCACAAACAAAGATCAAAACACCCATCCTTCCAAATCTCAAATAAACCAAACAAACAATCAAAATTTCCAGTAAAAAATAGCTCAACATCCGATTCGACAAAGAAAAAAATGACAGGTTCCTTGATTTCAGCTTAGAAATTTCCCTAGATAATGAATTTCTGAAGCTTCCAGTGATTGTCTGATATAAAAACGAGTAAAGAGACTGATTCATTCGAGCTGTTGCCGGGTCTTCCGGCGTCGAGACATACTTATGATGGCCGTAGATGTGCTCCAAGTGAAAATGCATGTAAAGGTTTTTCAACATATCAAAGGTCCCCAAGGTAACATCGAATTTATTCTTCTTGTGAAATAATTCATGAGCGAACAGAAAGCCTATTGCATGAGTATGCCCGAGACTTATCACATGAATAAATAATTGAAAAGCAGTAAGTTCAAAAGTCGTGCAGATCCATAAACTAAAATAAGCTGCATACCACTCAACTAAGATAAACAAATATAACGGAATTTTCCATTTGAACTGCTTTGCAAGAATTTTTGATTCTTCAGGTGTCGGGTTGATATTATCATTTGGAATAACCATGTCGATTAAAGGAAGCACAGCGTAAATAACCCAAAGTCCGAAAAACTGATTCCGATGTGACTCGAACGAGAAAATCAAAGAAAGAACAATAAAAGAATTGATATAATAAGGCACATGAAAATCGAGGTAAGCCCTGACCATCTTTCTCCAACTATAAAACTTCACCATATAAAATTCCCCAAAACCCTATTTTCATCCACTTGCATTCCCCAATTAATCAACAACACTCGAAATCCACATGAAATTAATAGTAAAATAAATGGCTAGTGCGAATCCGTTCGATTCACGATGTCTTAAAGAGCTTCAAGTAGGTGACAGGACATTCAAGTATTACAACATTCAATCCTTGGAAGACCCTCGATTGTCTCGTCTTCCTTATTCAATCCGTATCCTTCTGGAAAGCGCGATAAGGAACTGCGATGAATTCGAGGTGAAAGCCTCAGACGTTGAGAATATCTTGAACTGGGAGCAGACTTCAAAGCAAGACATTGAAATTCCTTTTAAACCTGCTAGAGTCTTGCTGCAGGACTTCACTGGTGTCCCTGCTGTTGTGGATCTCGCTGCCATGAGAGATGCCTTCAGGTCTATCGGAGGAAACCCTTCTAGAATTAATCCACTTTGCCCTGTTGACCTTGTCATTGACCATTCTATTCAAGTCGATGTTGCAAGGTCGTTGGAAGCACTTCAACAAAATGAAGAGTTCGAGTTCAATAGGAATAGAGAAAGATTTGAATTCTTGAAATGGGGACAAAAGGCTTTTGAAAATTTACTTATTGTTCCACCTGGATCTGGAATTGTGCATCAGGTTAACTTGGAATATCTGGCTAGGATTATTTTTGATAGGGATGGACTGCTTTACCCTGATTCAGTTGTTGGAACTGACTCTCACACTACCATGATCAACGGAGCAGGAGTAGTCGGTTGGGGTGTAGGAGGTATCGAAGCAGAAGCAGTAATGTTAGGCCAAAGCATTTCAATGGTCCTTCCAGAAGTCGTAGGTTTCCGATTCACAGGAAAACTTTCAGAAGTAGCAACAGCGACAGACTTGGTTCTAACAGTGACTAAAATGTTGAGACAACGAGGAGTTGTTAACAAGTTCGTTGAGTACTTCGGGCCAGGTGTTGAAAGCTTGAGCATTGCCGACCGCGCAACATTGGCGAACATGTCTCCGGAATACGGCGCCACCATGGGATACTTCCCAATGGACGGTAAAACTTTAGACTTTCTGAGAATTTCAGGAAGAAGTGAGACTAGAATTCAATATATTGAGGCGTATTTAAGAGCAAATGGATTATTTAGAGACTACTCTGGGGAAGACCCTGTGTTTTCAGGAGCTGTCTTGGAGTTGGACCTTTCGACTGTCGTCCCGTGTGTGGCAGGCCCTAAGAGACCACATGATAGGGTGTCGGTCACTGACTTGAAGGCAGAGTTTAAGACTGGCCTTACTGGTCCAGTAAACTTCAAAGGCTTCGGAGTTCCAAACCCAGAAGCCATAAGCGAATTCGAGTACAAATCCTCCCCATCAAAAATCACTCACGGTTCAGTAGTAATCGCTGCAATAACCTCATGCACAAACACTTCCAACCCAGACGTGATGTTAGCTGCTGGTCTTCTCGCCAAGAACGCCGTATCAAAAGGTCTAAAAGTTTCAAGTTTCATAAAAACCTCTCTATCCCCAGGTTCCGGGGTAGTGACCCGTTACTTAGAACTAGCAGGAGTGACTCCTTATTTAAACGAACTCGGTTTCACGCTTGCCGGTTACGGTTGCATGACATGCATCGGAAACTCCGGTGAACTCGAAGAAGAAGTAAGCAAAGCCATCGCTGCAAATGACTTAGTTGTCGCTTCAGTCCTTTCCGGAAACAGAAACTTCGAAGGTCGAGTCCATCCATTGACAAGAGCGAATTACTTGGCAAGTCCTCCACTTGTCGTCGCCTACGCCTTAGCCGGAAGAGTCGACATCGATTTCGAAACTGAGCCGTTAGGTACAAGCGAAGGTCATCCTGTATTTTTAAGAGACATCTGGCCTAGTCGCGAGTTGATCTCAAAGACAGTTCACGAGTTCATCACGCCTGCGATGTTCACAGAAGTCTACACGAAAATCGCTCAAGGCACAGACCGTTGGAACTCTTTAGAAGCAGCAGAAGGTCTTCATTATTCCTGGAAAGACGAAAGTACTTACATTCACAATCCACCTTTCTTTAAAGGACTTACAACTGAAGTACCTCCAGTGCAAGATATAAGAGATGCGAGATGTTTGTTGAAATTAGGAGATTCTATTACTACTGACCATATCTCACCTGCTGGAAACATTGCCAGGAACTCACCTGCTGCGAAGTACCTGACGGCCCGAGGGGTAGGGCCGAAGGACTTTAACTCTTATGGAGCACGGCGAGGAAATGATGAAATCATGGTAAGAGGAACTTTTGCTAATATCAGACTGGTCAACACGCTTATCAGTCACCCAGGGGCCCAGACCAAGTACCTCCCAAGCGGCGAAGAACTTGACATCTTCGACGCGAGTGCCAGGTACCAGTCAGAAGGCGTGCCTCTCATCATCTTAGCTGGAAAAGAGTACGGCTCCGGTAGTTCTCGTGATTGGGCAGCTAAAGGACCCTTCTTGCTCGGAGTCAAAGCAGTCATCGCTGAAAGCTATGAAAGAATTCACAGGTCTAATCTTATTGGAATGGGAGTCTTGCCTTTGCAGTTCTTGAATGATCAAAATGCAGCAACTTTCGAACTCACTGGAGAAGAAAAGTTTAATATTGTACTTAATGGAGAGGTCAGAGTGCAACAACATATTGAAGTCGTCACTGATAATGGAAAAACTTTTGTCGTTAAGGCGAGAGTTGATACTGATGTTGAAGTGGAATACTTTAAACATCGAGGAATTCTTAATTATGTGCTGAGGAAACTAGCGAGAAGTAACTAGATAGGTAATCGTTAGATGAATAGTTTTGGAAAATTCTGGAAAGGAAATTTGGATTAAAGATGGAATATAGAATTAAGTAAGACTATTTTAGAATATTTTAGACTATTTAGACTAGTTTAAGTCCAATGGTGTTGAAGATTGAGACTTGACTTCCTTTGGATTGGCCAGATTTTCAAGATGCTTTTCCCATCCCAGTGAACCGGTCAGAACCTTGGTTCTTGGAAGGTTGGTGAATTTTTCTTGAAATGACCTGAGTTTTTTTTACCTTTCTAACAAGGAAAGCTCGCTGAGAAGACTTTCTGACAAGCCACTAATTGACCCTCGTGTTGATTCCATTTATTAGTATGGACATTTTGATCAAGCTTTTAAATCAGTGCATTTTTAGCTGAGTTGATATTATTTAAGACAATAAAAGTAAAATTTTTATTAAAGTCGATAAGTTTAGGTCTTTTTTGATGAAAAACTTAAAAATTCTTGATTTTTAAGCTTTATAAGTATTTATAAAACCCTTTAAACATGAAGATTAATCTAAGTCCTTCCTAACCCTAAACTCCTTTCCAATAGCTTGAGTAAGTTCCTGACTAAGCAAATCCGTCAATTTATTCTCTCCACCAACCCGAAGCCAATCATCATCCCTAAGTTCATACCTGGCAGTCCCTCTAATCAAATCTTACGAAAAAGGCGAAACAATCCAAATCTGCTGATTCGGAGTTTGTTTATTGATGACATAAACCTGTCCATTCCTAACATTCAAAGTAATGACTCCATCAGAGTGAGTCAAATCATCAAATTCTTCAACATCTAACTGAGTGACCAAGTTCTATTTACCCCTACATCTAAAAACTCATCACATCTTCTGTGAAACTCGAACAAACTAGAAGCCCTTCTGAAAATTGCTTTAAAAATCATATCTTTATCACTATCTCAATTAAACCCATGAAAACTCTCCACAACTTCAGACTTCTCAGCAGTTCTATCAATACAAGCTAAAACAGCCAACATCATCTCAGGGTCATCAAAAAAACACGCGTCAAACATGGGAGTCCCAAGAACTTTCGCCTTATTCGTGAAGTTTCCCCAAGGGTACTTACAATTTGCCTTCGCTGGCCAGGCCGATGCAGGTTTTTCTTTTAAATGTTCTAAAAGAAGACTGCGAGTTTTTGCTGAATATTCAAGATCTGGAGGATTTTCTAAAGACGAGACTGAAAGAGTACCTCTTTTATCAGCACTTAATGAAGAAGCGGGTTTTTCAACGGTTTGTTTGTACCAACCTGATAAAGTCCCTTGAATGTGAAAAGCTGAGTATTTTTTTTTTAGACTTTTGAAGATTGTGTGGTTTGATGACGCTTTGCTTACCTCGCAGTGGCGGATTGACACTGGGTCTGACTCGAATGAAGAATAAGGGATTTCTGAGAAGTAGACTCTTGTGAAAGCGATTAGGTGTAAAATGTCAGCAATTCCTTGACCTCTCCACATGTTTGGAAGTGACTTTCGAAGAAGGTCTCGAGCTTTTAATAGAGATTTTTTTGCTTCGATCACTGAGGGTAGGTCTTTGTCGAGACTTGAAAAGTCCAGGCTTTGGTCTTGGAAAAGCTTTTTTAGCTGCTTTCGGATTGAGGTCTCTCCACTGCCCCAGAGGTAGTCTAGGGTTTCTTCAGGGGTTAGAAGACGGTAGGGTGGGTGGATGTTTGTTCTTTGCATGCAGTATTTTATTTTGTCTACTGTCATTACTAGGTTTTGAAGTCTTGAGTCTATTGCTAGCTTTTTGTAGATCTCTTGTTGGATACTTTTTGCCTCTTTGTCTACTACTTCTAGAACTAGGGCTATCCAGACCTTTAACCACTCTGGAGAGTTCTCTAGGACTGCATTTCGGATGAAGTACTTTTCGCAGATTTCGGACTCTTTTGAACCGAATTGCATGATGGAAGCTTTGACCATAAGACTCGCCCTATGCAAGAAGTTATGAAAATTCGGAATATTGCTAGAGTTTTGAGCATGTGCCAAATAAAAACTCCTACAAAGCGACGAAGCACAAAGACAAACAGCATTCAAATGTTCTTCCTTACTTTCAGTGATCGAGTTATAATCAAAAGTGAGTTCATCCAAATACTTAATATCACTCAAAGCGTACATACCAATAGAATACTTTCCCTGAGCGACCATAGTGACAGTTCCACAATTAGGAGTACAAGAATGACTCAATCTACTTCCATAACTTCCATAAAAAATAGGATCAACAATTAAAATATCATATCCATCAGGGTCATCATGGTGTCTTTCAAGCATAATATTATAAAAATCAGGTAAAACATCACTAGCCCCTTCTTTTTTCTTCAACTGATTCGTGATTCCCTTGATAAGATCCTGTTTCTCATACCACTTCGCCGGGGAAAACAATTGCCCGAAGTACTCAACAATCAAAGAATTTCTAGGAATTCCTCGAGGATTCGCACAAATCACTCCAGTTCCCTTCGGATGAATCTGAAACTCATTCAACACTTGATCAATACCAATCAACTCAGCAAGTCCTTCAATTGCATTTTTTAACCCAGCAGCATATCTTTTATCCCTTAATTTGAAAATCCCATGAAAGTCTTCTAAAATATACTCAAAAGCTCTTAAAATATTCCAATTATCTCTTTTCACTGAATTAATCGCTTTAGGCAATGCACGAGAAATGAACTTGTGCATCTTGTTGCTAACTGGATGTCGCATATAAGCCATTAAATTTCTATAAGTGTAGACGTCAAAGCCCCAGGTAGCGATTTCTCTTACGTCTTCATCAAGCTTTTGAAATTGCTTTAAACTGATTTGGCGATTTTTACATTGGACCTGGTCACAAAGGCACTTTTCTGAGCATTCAACTCGAGAGACTCTGTCAGGGTTGGTTGATTCCCAGGTGCAGTTGATGAGGTTGAAAGGGCCGAGGTCTTGAAGTTCTGAGCAAGAGTTTCCTTCGCATTTTCCCTTTTTTCGTGTTTCCAGACGACTTTTAGTGCCTTTTGAGACTTCTTTGTAGTCTGAGATCATTTCGTAGTTACGTGATTCAAAAGCTTCCTTGTGCCAAGAAGAAGTCACCCGAGGTGCCTGTCTGTTAGTCTCCAGAGCAGTTTTCCAGTCATCTAAAACTGCTTCTTCAAAGGATTTTTTTGATGACATCAAATGATTCATTCCTAGTTCCCAGACTCGGTTAATGTAAATTTTTTCTTGAGTCGTTTTCGCTTTTGCCAGGTTTTTCATGACGATATGTCGAAAGTCTTGAATAACTTGTGACATGGTGAAATACGCATGTCCTCTAATGAAGTATTTATACATATGATCAAAATTTACAAGTTTTTCCTTTTCGTACTCTTCATAGTCCTGGACATATCTCGGTTCATCTTCAGTCACAATGTCAGAAATTTCATCAAAGTCTAAAATTCCAGCAGGTGTTGAAAGTTTCTGTTTTTTCGTCGGTGAGCCTTGAAAGGTCTTTGAAATGACAAGAAAAAGAGAATCTTCAGTCACGTCAATATAAGTCTTCGAACTTAGACCTTCTAAAAGAAGGTCTTTATTAGAAGTATCAGTTTTTTCTCGAAATATCATCAAATGGTCGCATTTCACGATTTTTTCCATGATGTGCTCCAGGATCAGGCATGACTGAGGACCTCGGATTGGCGGGAGTTCTGAAGTTTTCGACCTTTTTAATGATTTTTTCTTCTCGCAACACCCGCAGTCAAGACTTTCGCCGATTATTTTCCAGTTCTTTTGGATTATGCAAGAAATGTGCACGTTTTGACTGCAGGTCTGACAAAGAATCACTGGAAGACCTTTGTCTTTCCCGCAAACTGCACAGATCTGATCTGTTAAGTCTTCAGGAATTTCTAAGGAAATCACTGAGTTTAAACAATTTGAGATGTCTTCTGATGAAGATGATTTTATGTATTGTTTTAGTAAAAGTGCGCAGAAAAGATGCAACCATTCGCTAGAGGTCGTGGAGATTAAAACTCCGTTGGAAAGAGAACAGACTTTGCAGGTTAAGGATGTTGGAGATAGGCCTTGTTGACAAGGACTGCAGACCCATTCCTTTAATTTAATATCTGTGAATAAACCGACTCCGCATTTTTCACAGGCTATTTTATGCATTTATATATAGTTTAAAATCATAGGAAAAACATGTAAACATAGAAATTAAGGAATTTATTTAGAAGTTATTTATAAAAGAATTTTTTTTAGAATGTTGAAAGGAATTTATTTAGAAGTTTATAGAAGAATTTTTTTTAAAATGTTGAAAGGAATTTGTTTAGAAGTTTTTTATAAAAGATTTTTGTTTAGAATGTTGAAAAAATTTCCTTTGTCATTTCGTTATTTTAATGATAATGAAAATGTTTCTTCTTCGGTTTTAGATTTTTTAGATAATTCCGATTTACTCAATTTTTCCCTATTAAACCAAGCCAAATCCCTTCATTTTTACTAAAAAGTTTACTTAAAAATAAAACCTTCACCTGCAGTTTTTCTCTTCTTTAGAAATTCCCTCTAACTTTTTTAAATCCTAATAAATAGAATGAGTCTATCTTCATCTAAAGAAAGACTAACAGTTGGTCTACGACTTTCCATGGTTCCCCCATCACGAGGATCTCACCGTCAGTCACTTTCCGACGTAAGCAGCTTATCTTTCCACCCATCAACTCCGAAGACACAAAACTTGTTAGTCACGTCTTCCCATCTTTCAAAACTAAAGCCTCCTTCAGGTTCTTCTCTCTTTTCTCGTCCATCAGTGACAAGCACTCCAAAATCATCTTCAGAGACTTCCAGGTTCAATTTCGGACTTCGGTCAATGAAGAGCTTTGCAAGCAGCACAGACAGAAAACCTGAAACAATAAAAGACTTAATACCTTCAAGAATTCGCTGGGAAGAACTAAAAACCCCGATGACGCCTTCTGAAGTGATTTCTTTGTTCGGTGAAACGATTCCTCTTTGGGAGCAACGAGAAATGGAGAATTATTCTGAAATTTACTTTATTGGGAAGAACTTCAAACCAAAGGACCCGGAATTTCATGATGAACAAGGAGATTACAAAGTGCTTATCAAGGACCATATAGGGTTTAGGTATGAAGTTGTAGGACTTATTGGAAAAGGCAGCTTTGGTCAGGTGCTTGAAGTCCTCGACCACAAGTTGAAAAAGAGCATCGCTTTGAAAGTAGTGAAAAATCTGCCGAAATTTCACCAGCAGGCTAAAATCGAAGTTGAAATTTTAAAGTTTATTAAAGAGTTCGATACCTGCAGGTCTTCGAATATCATTGAAATTATTGATAGCTTTACTTTTCGCAGTCATATCGTAAGGGTTACTTAGTGCATCGCTTTTGAATTGTATAGTTTGAATCTTTATGAACTGTTAAAAAGGAACTCGTTTAAAGGACTTTCGATTTCTCTGGTAAAGACTATTGCGAAGCAACTTTTAGTTTCTTTAGATACCTTGAAAAAGTGCAGGATTATTCATTGTGATTTGAAACCTGAGAATATCTTGTTAGTCAATTTAACAAGGCCACATGTCAAGTTGATTGACTTGGGAAGTTCTTGTTTTGAATCAAAAAGGCTTTACACTTACATTCAATCCAGGTATTATCGAGCCCCAGAAGTCATTTTGGGGATAGGCTACACGACTTTCATCGATATTTGGAGTTTAGGATGCGTTCTTTTCGAATTGCTAAGTGGAATCCCTTTATTCCCAGGAGAAAGCGAAACTGATCAACTACTCTGCATAATAGAAGTTCTCGGCCCTCCCCCTCCCCACATCCTTCAACAATCCTCCAAACGCAGCATTTTTTTCGATGACCAAGGCGAGACCAGGCAAAAAACCAACTCAAGAGGAAAAAGAAGAATTCCAGGTTCACGATCATTAAAAAACATTTTAAAAGGTGCAGATTCTGAATTCTTCACCATCATTGAAAGTTGTCTCAAGTGGGACCCAGAAGAGCGAATCAAGCCAGAAGAAGTTTTATCAAGTGAGTACTTTTCAGACCTTCCATCATCTGAAGCGAAAAACGTCGTAAAGCACAAAAAAATCAGTTTAGAAGACATAACACGTCACGTTCCAAATCTTCAGAAGTTCATCGCACATCGTAAAAGACTATCAGAGGCTTAAGATTAGGTGTAAACATCTTATTAACATCGTAAAAGACTATCAGAGGCTTAATATTAGGTGTAAACATCTTATTAATGAGTGAAGTGCATAACTGGGACATCGCAAAGCAGTACCTGGCGGCTCATTACTACTTATCTGAAGAAAGGCCTATTTCTATCTCAGAAGCTCAGAGGGCGCAACTCGGAGCCCTGCATCTTCATGTCTCTCACGGACCTTATAACGAAAAGATTCAAGTCGCTGATCTGGACAGCTGCACCACTGCTGAAAGGAAAAAAAGAGTCGCGGAATGGCAGAAACTTGGACAGATATCAGCAGAAACTGCTATGAGGAAGTTTATTGACCTTATCAATAACCTTTTTCCGAATTGGACTCGATTTCGTAAATTGTTTTATGAGTTCGAAATTGAATGGATCAATATGCCTGATCAACAAATCAAGAAAAAAAATCAGGGAATTGGAAAAGATTTGAAAAAAGAGAAATTTTTGCAGAGGAATCAAAGAATAAATGAAATTTCTCCTGGGAATAAAGGAATGTTGAAAAATGAATCACGGGGAATGACTCCAGATGTCTTTCAAAAAATACAAAAAATGAGAAAAAGTCGAAATTTTCGCACGAAATCAAGAAATGAAAGTAATGATTCAAGATCTTTAATCATGAATGTGAAGAAATTTAAAAAAGTTGAAGAAAGTTGCAGGTTTCCTAGAGTTAATATATCTATTCAGCAGTATCAGGAGCAGGATTCTGAGTTTTTAAAAGGGTTTGTTGAAGACCTTCAGAGCTATCGAGGAGGGAACTTGAGAAGAACAAGTGCCACGAAAATGCCGAAAGGTTTTGAAAGAGTCGACTTTGATATGGTGGAGTATTCTGAAAAAAAGAAGAACTTTCAAAAGGAACTGAATCAGTTTGGTAAAGAAATTATTGAAAGGGAAATCGTTAAGATGAATAATAAGAATAAGGTTGAGGAAATGACGGCCACTAGCACTGTCATGCATGTTCAGACTAAACTGGGAAGGATTCAACAGGTCCTTCAAAGAATTGAAATGGAATATGATGAGCTTGATAAACTTTATTAATAACTGTTTATAATGAAAAAAGAAATTAAATTCACGACTGGTCGTAGATTTTCTATTTCACCTAAAAGCAACTTTCCTCCACTTTCTGCTAATTCGCATTTTAGGAATGAGACTTCTGCGCATTTTCAGCCTATTAGTGTTTACTCGGGAACTAATGAAATGATGAAAACTAATTGCAATAAGTTTTTTACGTTAAAGCCCAATCATTTGTCGATGTCACCTAATACTGATATTTCTACTTGCAGGTCAGCCATAACAAGCCAAGACATGTACTCATCACCAAAGCCAATCCTCTGCGACATCTCAGAAAGAATCGAGAGTTTCGAGCTACGCTCAAAAAAAGGCAGCAGCTTTGAAGTCTTCAGCAGCAACTTCCACATGCTCGAAAAGTGTTTAGAAGAAACAATTCCAACTCTTCAAATACCTTCAAACCTTCAACCTCTTCAAAGTTTTCAGCAAATCGAAAGTGAAACAAGAGAAGGTCTCATAAAATTTTGCAGGCATTACTCAAACATTACTCGTGAAATGTCGAAAATTTATCGAAAAACTGTGAAAGAATTCAATGAAAAATGGGAAAAACTGTCAAAAGACTTAACTGTGGCAGAGACTTTAAATAAAAAATTATCTAAGGAACTGGAAAAGACTCAGGCTCGTGAAAAGTTTGAAATGGAAAAGATTGAGAAAGAAATTGAAGAGATTTTTGGAAAAAATGACCTGGAAATTCTTGGATTGAAAAGAATTTTGAAGGAACATCAGGATAGTTATAATCAGGATACTGTGGATTTCTTGTTGCAACTCTGTAGGGCGATGGACCAGGATCATGATATTCCTGATCTGAAAAACAGTGATTTTCTCGGTATGGACCCATCTGAAATCCCTGAACTAATGTGGAAAAAATTCTCCTTCGTCCAGAGATTCACCGCAAAAAAAATCTCAGATATTTTAAAAAGCAAGAAAAACACTTCAAACCACGAAACCCAGACATACACCGAGTACATCGCCCCTGCTGCATTCGAAGAGCAATCTAAGCACATAGAAAAGCTTCAAATTCAATTAAACTCAGCATTTATTTCAATTGAAAAGTACAGAGAAAGTTTCGGGTCAAAAGTAAATGTCTTAGAAAGTCTAGAAGGTGAAAAAAATCATCTTTTAGAAGAAGTTTCAAAACTTCGAAAAGAAGTCGAAGCCCTTTCTCACTCAATAGAAAAATCCCACTTCGAACTAAAAAAAGTCTCCACTGAACTAGACCACGCTAAAAAGGAAAGAGACTCCCTGGCCAAAGACAAGCAGCTTCTTTCAACAACTGTCGTAGAAAAGGAAAAAACAATCGAAGAATTCAAAGGAACTGTTGAAAAATTCGAAAAAACCGTTAAAGACAAAGAAGATAAAATCCAAGGCCTTGAAAAAACCCTTGCCAAGCGAAAAAAGCGAAAAGGAACCCCAGCAGACGACCAACCAGTTAATTCATCTCAAAAACGACCTTCAAAATTCGATGAAAAAGAGTTCCTAGCTTCCATGAAATCCGGTAAAAGAGGTTCAAAAGACTCTTCATTTTCATTAGGAGGAAGTGTTTCTGAAGACCCTTCAAATTCAAGACTAAGTACTCAAGGCGGTCCAGGTTCTTCAGTATCTTCCTCGTCTTCGAAAAGTAAAAAGTCCGAAAGGGCTCAATCTCCAGGAAAAAGAAGTCTTAACGTGAAACTAAACCAAATCGATGAAGTCCCCAGCCCAGGGAGGTCCCCTCGTCGAAACGACGAGAAATACCCAGAAATCAACATTTCAGCCCCAGGAAAATCTTCAAGGTCAAGAGACAAGTCAAGAGGCACCGGGACTTACGCACAGGACTCGGATGATGAACTTCAAAGCAAACAAGGACGAAGAAGACTCAGGCCTGGGCAGGACTCAGGAAGTGAAGAAGATGATCAGAACTACTCAGATTTAAGTGATGACCGCAGCAGTCAGGAAATGAGTGGAGGGACAAGGGTTTATGTTAAAAGACCTCAGAAGAACTCACGGCATAGTCAAATTTCTGATGTTTCTAGAGCGTCTAGAGGGTCTAAAGGGTCTAGAGGCTCTGAATTTTATGATAGGAGGACACAAGTCACAACTAGGGCAACTAGCATGGATGACTTGATTTGGGAAAATTCTATCAAGTTCTCGAAAGCTGTACAGATGAATGGCATGGGAGTACCTGATGATGATGAAAGGAAGAATAATGATGGGGTTTATATTTTTCCTTATAATCCGAATCAGTTTTATGCTTTGAGAGGGGATAAGTTTTATCATACTGGGAACTCGGTCTTTGCGGCACAGCCGAGAATACCTGATTTGAAAAATTCTGTGAATTTCAATAGTCCTTATCTACTTGCAAGTAAAGAGGAGAATAAGTTGTAGCTTAATTGTATTTGGATTTATTCGAAGGGTTTAGGATTTTAGTTATAAAAGTTGAATTTTATAGAAAATGATTACCTGAAACAATATTAAAGAACTTGGATTTAATGAATTATTCAAGGGTTTGATTAGATATTTCAAACACTAGGGATGAAGGCATAAATTTACTCAGTTAAATAAATAATAAGTAAAACTTTTATGAATTTCTTCTAATCGCATGTCGTAATTTGAGAAGATCAAATGCTTTGACTCTATAATTTTTCAAAAATTTGTGCATTTTCAGTCTGGCAATTAAATTTTTATGCTTTTTTTACTTTTTTCTATCCCTATCTAATCTTTATTTATTAATTAGCTATTCTTAAGTTTTCATTATAAAAATTTACATTTTAGGTATAAACTTCACTTTCAAAATTTAGATATTTCTCTGAAGAGCCTGCAACATTAATTATTGTAGCAGACGAAATTCATCTACTGTGAACCTGCAGATATAAGTAAATTTACTCAAACTTCTGTAATTTACTTGACCTGAAAGCGAATAATGAGTTATGTCTTAGATTTAAGGAAATTTTCTGCAAATTAGTAATTGTGATAAGGATTAAAATTTAACCAGAAAATATTTTTTATGTTTAAAATAGCAATTTATAATTTGCGCATTTAATTCTTTTTTTACAATCAAATACTCTTTGGATTTATAAGAACAAGGACTGAATCAAGCATGGTAATTCTTACTTTTCAAAATACATTTTATAAAATTTCATCAATGGAAAAGATTAACTAAAAGCAATTCCAGAATTTGAAACAGTTGTTTAAGAAGCCAAAAAATTAAGATACTCCAGAGTTGAAAAAAATTGTATCAGAAATCAGAAACAATAAAAGATAATAATATAGACTTAAATAATCCTTTTAAGATAATCAATTTTTCAAACTATTCATAAATATATCTATAATAGGAATTTTCATAAATTATACCAATTGTTTTCTGTGTAATTTATTATTATTAATTATTGATATTGCATCATCTAATGAATTGAAATTACCATCAAACAATGACTCTTTAGATTGACTTTTAGGCAAAACTACATAAATTATTCCTGAAATAATCGTAAATTCTATAATTAAACACAAAACATTAAGAATGTAATCTGATCATATTATTCATGTACCCTCTTTATTATAACGATGAAAAAATCACATTTATTAGCTTAGAATTTTGTGAGATGAAGATGAACTGCAGGTTTTCTTCTATAGGCTGCCTTTTACGCAGCAATAGTGATCTGAAAGATTATTTAAATTTATTCAGATAACTTCTAATTAAATACTATAATTGAATTCATCTTTAAAATAAAAATACTCTCTGAGTATATCTTGAAATCTTTTTATTTAGCATCTTAACAGATTTTCACCTCCTTTCGGAAGGTCAGTCGAGACCAAGTCAATCACAGACGGATGTATCTTATGTGACTCGAATTTGATATTTTTCGCAGCAAGGGCACTTTTCACCTTGAAACTTTCTCCAAGCGTATCAAAGTAAAAGCTTTTCTGTTGTTCGACTTTAGAAGTATTATAAACAATATGAGGTTGAATTGAAATAAAGCCATTAGGTGCAAAATAACTAGGCCGAGCAGAAACATCAATAATTTTTTCATAGCTTTTGCGGCATTTTCCTTCTCTTGTCTTGAAAGAATAATTAAAATCGTCATCATCATAAAAAATTTGTCGTTCGCCAGGAGATATTTCAGCTGGTCTCTTCATCCATTCCAACTTTCTTGTAAGCTCCTCTTTTCTTAGTCTTCTCGACTCAGTCCATTCTGATACTTTTTCTGAATATTTTTTACTTGAATACAACTTTTTTATCCTTATTTCTGACATTCGACTTTTTCCGTATTCTTGAAGTCGACGCTCGATTTTTTGATGAATTTCTTCTGGATATTCGTTTTGAGGTGATGGAGAAAGGAAAGGCTTTGCATTTGAAAAAGATGTTTCTGCTGGTTTTTCAGGAAGTCGTAAAGGTGAGTTGCAAATTGATGATAAATTGTCATAGGTATATTTGCGATTAGCTCTTCCAGAAGACATAACATTATTCATAACATTCGTCTCTCTCCTGAAATTCCTACTCCTGTCAATCTTGTCCCTAATTCCAACAATAGAACTGACCCTTTTACTCCCCTGTACATCATTTCTCTCAAAAGCCAAGTTTTGATCCTTAACCTGTTTTCCCTTTCCAACGACATTAAGCTCCATCCCGTTTAATATCAAAAAACATTCAATATCCTTACCCTGAATTAAACTTTAATAAAACAATAGACCTGATAAGTGCAGTAATCTTGAAATCTTTCTTGAAATCCTCAGAAAAAAGCTGAAAACTCTCATTAAAACTATCAAAAGAATTGTCAAAAGAGTCAAAGTTGACTCCAGGTTGATGAAACTGATCATCTGTCTCAAGATGCTTGGCAAGAAAGACCTGATCTCTAAGCACGTCAATTGTTTCTTCACTTTGAAAGCTTTCTTCATTCATGTAAAAGTCGATTGAATACCTTCTTGATGGAGTTTTTCTCACTTTTTCAAATGACCGCTGCAGACCTTCTACTTGTTGAGCCAAGTTTTTAGTTTCTATCAAAAGTGACTCGGTTTTCAGGCATTCGCTTATTAAAGAGTTTTGGATGTACTCGGAACTGAAGCATAAACTGTTTTTTTGAGTGCTTTTGAATGATGCACTTGTCTTGTCTGATTGAGGAGTTGAGTTGAATGATTCGCTGATGCAACAATTGGGAGAATTGTAAAGAAATTTGGAAACTGCTGGCCTTTTGAGTGACATTCAGAATAGTTGAAAATATTTAAAAAGGATATGAATTATTTTTTTTGAAAGACTTGGAGGATTATAGAGAATTTCAGGATATTTTTTATGGGGTTTAAGAGATTTTGAAGAAAATTAGAAGATTTAGGAAAGTTTTTTTTTTTTTGGTTTTTTGGGGATTGTTAGTGGAACAACTATTTGACTTAAAATTACAAAAAAAAACAAATAAATATCCAAAATACTAACCTCCCAAAACTCTTAAAACTTCACATTAATAACTACCAAAAATTATTTCTTCACACCCAATCCATCTGCACCAACAAACCCAAAAATCCAAACCCATCCCAAACCTTCCCAATTTCCACCCCAAGTCACTTCGACCTCTACAACAAATTTATAACGATTAAATGGAATTCCACTCAGAATGGTTGCTGGAAGACCCCGTCGAGTTATTATCAGACGTGAAAAAATGCGGTATCTCTCCAGAAGAACTAGAAAAACTGAGCACAAAAGAAAACCTAACAAATCTAGAAAAGTCTTTATCTCTCCTAGAATCAGGTCAAGCCTGCCAGAAAATGTGGGTAGTTAAAAACCTGTCCACAATAAAGCACGAGGCGCGTTTCCACGAAATCATTGCCGAGTTAATAGTAAAAACCACTTAGAACCGACTTCCCTACTGGAGCGAGTCAGGCCAAGAAGAGGCAGGCAAGTCATTCACAGAAATAATCCGAAGCAGTTGCTTTCCACCGAAGTACATCGAGCACCTTATCAGCCTTTCACTTCAAATCATCGACTCAGAGACCTGGACCCTTCAACACACTTGGGCAGTGCTTTTATCAGCACTTTCAAAACACATGAATGAAAAAATAATGCATAAGTTCCTTCAAGAAACCATCGCTCTTACTAACTTCAATCAAACGGATAACATCAGGGCTGTCGGCGGAATTCTCCTTGGCGCTATTGCCAAGGCAAAAAAGAAAGCGGATCCTGAAGTAGTTAGAAAAATTTATTCACTTTCACAGGATCCTGCGAGTTTCGTTCGGAAAATAATGTGCGGGTCACTTAAGGTATTGTTTCAGTTTATTGACTTGAAAGGTAAGGTCATGGAAGAGATTCTTAAACTTGTTGGAGATGAATGTGAAGAAGTTATTGAAGAGGCTCTCAAGGTTTTTATTAAAATCTTCCCGGATTGTGAAAATAAAGATTCTGTTGTTGAAAGTGTTGAGGAACAACTCTTGGATGATAGGTGTGGAAAGTTGACTTCTGTCAAGTTAAGGTTTTGTGGACCACTCTTGACTTTGATGAGTAAAGTCATGAGTGGGAAAAGTAAGGCCAAGTGGGTGGACTGGGTTTTTAAGATGACTCAGGAAGGATCGGAATGTGAACAAATCGCCGCAAGTCAAACTTTTGGAGGGGTTTTGCAGGCCGATCCGTCTAATCAGAAGGTTTTTCAAATTTGGAATGTTTTGCAGGGTATTCATTGTGAAATTGTTCAGCAGAACTTGGCTACGCAACTCGCGTTTTTTTGTGTTTATTCGGCGGAGTATTATAACAGGGCCATGGTTCATGTAAAGTTCTTTCTTACGAAACCACAATTCATCAGTCTGCTATTACCTCAAATGGTAGTCGTTGCAGGTGCCCTCAAAAGTCATGAAGAACCCCTGGGCTTTTTACTCGAAAGGTTCAGAGAGCCAATAACAATCCGTGACAGAGTAGAACTAATTCGTCAATTGACTTTATTTTTAAACAAGTTTCCATGTATAACACAACTAAAGCCGTTATTCCCAGACCTCTTAAATTCCTTAAAGTCATCAACAGAGCCAGTAAAAGAAAAAACCCTTGAACTTCTTTCAATGATATCCTACAAAACTCCAGGTCACTCCATCAGATTATCTCTATTCAAAGAAATAACAAACACACTCGCCTATTCCTCAAGTTGTTACCTTCGTTCCAGTTTCATTCAATTCTGCCTTCACATGAAATCAATATGTTCCTCTAGAATGTTTAATCGTTTTTTCATGTCGCCCTTATTATCACTGGCGACTGACAAGACTCTTGCAGTAAGAATGAAATTTTTAAGTAATTTTGTCAGTTTTCGATATCTGGTCCCTGAAGAAGACACTGAGATGGTCTCAAGATTCAGAAAAATTTTAAACTCTTTCTTGGAACAGGAAAATAAGGAACTTATTAATTTGGCTTTAAGGGCGGATGAGATGATGGATGACTCCAGGATTTATCAGGAGGCATATGGAAGTGCTGCTCAAGAACAGGAAAAAGTCAGGGTCAAGTTTGAATTAGAAGAAGAGTCGAAAGAAGTTCATGAGGTAGAACCTGTTAAGAAGAAAGAGTTGGAAGTCGTTGTTAGGGTCAATAAAAAAATTGTTAAGAGAAAAAGTGATGTGCAAAAAGAAAGTATTAGACAAAACTCGGTCAGACCTACTAAGAAGTACTTGATCGCTGAGAATGAGAGACTTAAAACTAACTTGAATCGCTCGGGTGTCAGGACGATCAGGAAGAAATGAGTTTTATGGTAGATAATTCGATGTAAAAAATACAGAAATGATTATTTAGATAAATGAATGTCATCAAGGAAGGAACCCTCCAAAAATGGACCAACTATGTCCACGGATGGAAAAAACGTTACTTCGTCCTTCACGACAACCTTCTCGAATACTGCAAAACCAAAGGCGAGACTCTCAAAGGTAAAATCTCTCTTCAAACCCTCGACGCAAAAAAAAGCCCTCGAAAAGAAAACGAGTTAATAATCGAGACAGGAGTTTCCAAGATCCACCTTCGCGCATCAACCGCGAAAGAAGCCCAAGAATGGTACATGGTCTTAATGGAGCATAAGCAAAAAGTGGAACTCGATAATCCAAAGCGCCGCCTTTCTTTAGACGACAGAAGTCCTACAACCTTATCATCAAAAATCTCGTATCTCTGGAAAGTATTTGGAAAGCTCTCAGAAGGACTTGAAAACCTTCCTGAAGATAAAAGAAATTCATGCGCAGAAGTCAAAGATCTTGTTGGATTGTGCGCGATTTTTAAAGATGTGGCTTCTGAAGCACTTTCAATGATCGAGGCAGACGACCCACGACAAGTGCGTCGAACTCACTGCAAACAAAGCAGCATCGACTATTCCGAGAAAGAGTCACTGGCCAGTCCAAAGAGTAACTTCGAGCCATTTGTATTAGACCCGATAGTGAAAGAAGAAGAATCCGTCGAGTTCGAAGACGCTCAGAGCCACGCCTCAGAAGATGTTGAAGAGCACATCTTTCCAAGAAGAAAAGGCCTTCCATATCTAAGAAACCCAAACCAGAAGTACAACATCTGGAAGGTCGTAAAGGATTCCATTGGTGCGGACTTGAGTCGAATGGCAGTTCCTGTTTACTACAATGAGCCAATAAGTTTTTTACAGAGGTTCACTGAAGACCTGACTTACCACGAAGTTATTTTAAATGCTTGTGAATTAGAAGACCCTTGTCTTCGTCTGGCTTATGTGGCGTGCTTCGGAGTTTCCAGTTACGTATCCACCCAGCTGAGGACTATGAAGCCTTTCAACCCGCTGCTTGCTGAGACTTTCGAACTAGTCAGAGACGGGTACCGAGTCATTTCAGAGCAAGTCAGTCATCATCCACCGATTTCTGCCATCAACTGTGAACATGAAAAGTTTTACTTCTGGGGAAGTGTGAATGTAAAGTCAAGTTTCAAAGGGACTCACTTGAACTGTGTGATGATCGGCAACTACCACGTGATCATCAAAAACACCGGCGATCACTTCATTTGGTCTAAACCACAAACTAATGTTCACAACATCATCTTTGGCAAGATGTACGTCGACCACTACGGCAAGTTAGAAGTCGTCAACTCGACCACAGGCGACAAGGCAATTCTCAACTTCCACAAAAAAGGATGGTTCGAAAAAGTCTCCAACGCCGTCGACGGCATCGTCACTGACAGCTCCGGCACTGCCAGATTCAAAGTCTTCGGCCAGTGGAATGAAAAAATGTCAGTTCAAGACCTAAAAACCAACAAAATCACAGTCGTTTGGGAAAAATACCCATTTCCTGAAAATTACGACCATAACTACTTCTTCAGTGATTTCGCCATTCAACTCAACATGCCTCCTGAACACTTCCCTGGACTCCCCAGGACTGACTCCAGGTTTCGACCTGATCAAAGAGCCTTGGAAAGTGGAGACTTGAAACTCGCCGTCAGTGAAAAGCATCGCGTTGAGGAAAAACAAAGAGAAGCCCGCAAGAGACTTGAAGCTTCTGGAGGCGAGTATCGGCCGATGTGGTTTGCGAAGCATGATGGTGAATGGATTTACTCTGGAGGGTACTGGGAAAATCGGGAGACTTTAAAGGCAGAAGACTGGCCTAATATTTTTTAATGATTTCAGATAAAATGTCAGTAATTTTAAGAAATTTATATATTTTGGCGATTTTTGATAAGTCATGATCTTTGAATTAAGATTTTACAATAATTTTACTTGAAGATGTCAGACAAATATCTGCTGAGATGGTTAATGTCTTTCCAATCGAAATCTCATTCTAAACTGAAACAAGAAGAAAATGAATCTTCTCCTTGTTTCTTAGGCCCTGGTCTCTGCAACAATGAGACAAACATTCCATCTTGTTTGCGATGTCGAAGGATTCACTTAAAATCTCTTCTTTCAAGAGTTTTCAGTCAAGCGCTTCGATTAGTTTACAAAGTTGCCGTGAGGATTCTGAGTTTTGACTCAGAAGTTCAGGTAAAACTTTCAGGTTTTAACCGAATAGTCTCTTTGATAACCAACGCGATTCAGATCTCTAAAACAATGAAAGACAAGGAATCATTTAAAATCCAGTCACGATTAATTCACCTGAAAATCGGTCTGCTTGTTGATCACTTGTCAGAACTATTTTTCCACTACTCTTATGCAAAAATGCCAAATCAGGTAAACTTAATGACTGAAACTTATATCTTGGTCTCTAATATCGTGAAAAATATTCAACCACTTATGTGCAAATGTGAAAAAAGCATAAAAAATAAGTACTTGGACCTCTTTTATCAGAAAATCGTGAAAGATAGGAAAGACCTTCATGATTATCTTGAAAGTCTCAAGGAAGATAACTTTTTACTGAAAAAACTAAAAAAGATGAAAATTCGAGCTGATGATGAAAAGTCTTCTGGAAAAAACTGCAAACATTTTAATTTCGATGTTTCTGATGGAAGCTGTAGTTATAGTCATAAAAGTATTGATGAAATTGTAGAGTTCATTGAAGGTGTCCCTGCTCAGAAGAAGAAAAAAAACAGGAAAAAGAAAAAAAATACAAGTGAGGAAAAAAATTTTGATGATGACTTCGAAATTCTAGAATTTTCCAAAAGAATTCAAGATGTCAGACTTGGAGAAAGAGTTAAACCACGACTTTCTGATGAGTTTTTACAGGAATTAAAGGAAAAAATTAGGATTATCAAGCAGTCAAGTTCGATTAATTAGCAGGTGTTTAAGTTATTTAATTATAGGGAAAATAAATGTTGGAAGTTCGAATTTTCGGTAGTCGTGATTTTTTAGAGCTTCTCTTTTGTCGAGTTTTTTCTCGTACATATTGTAGAAGTACTCGACTTGGTTCTCTTGGAACTTCTTTTTCAGTTTCAATACCTGGTCAAATAGCTGGGATAGTCGATCTCTGAGACCTTCTCGTTCTTTGATGTTGTTTTTTAGCTTCTCGAGTTTTACTAATACCTTATCGCCGAAGCTGAGGTTTTCGAACTGCCTTTCTCTCTCCAGCAGCTGATTATGTACTTTTTCAATTGACTCTTCAAAGCTAACAATAGGTTTAATAAAATAAACAGGTCCTTGCTTAATCTCAGCAGAATCAAAAAGTTTCGAAAAATTAGCTTCAAAGTACTGTGGCTCTTGATCCAAAATAATTTTTTTATTTCTAATAGAAACAAGTGAATCTTTTTCGCTACTTTTTTGTCTAACAAGTCTCTTCCTAGTTTTTTCATGAGTGCCAATATTCGGATTATTAAAAACCCTATTTTTATGTAAAGCAAGAATCGCTTTATGCTCAGCGAACTCGACATGTTTTTTTTCAATCTTTTTAATCCACCATTCAAAATAAGCACTTTGTAGCCTCATCGATCGAATTTCATCATCAAGTAAAAGAATCTGTTGAAATTGATGCATGTCGTCAATTGAAAGGTTTTTCGGGTTCTTCAGCCGTGCGTAGACTTCCTGTTCAGAAATTCCATTGTTTTGCTTGACACCATTAACAATACGAAGAACTTCACAAACCGAGTTGACCTTCGAAGGTTCCTGCACAATTTTTCCATACATGAAAAAACAAACTTCTTGAAAGTTGTAAAGTTTTTTTTCAATTGGCTTGGAAGCCAGTTCCCTTGTTGACTTGCAATGCTTTAAAAAATCTTCAGTTTCTTCTTTGTTTTTAGGGACATAGGTCTTGTAAGGGTTTTCCATCATCCAGTCATCTTCTGAGCTGCTGTTTTCTTTGCTTTCGGGGAATTCACTTGAAGAGCTTTTTGAAGTTTCTAGAGTTATGAGTTGTTTTTCTTTTATTACTCGTTCAAAAGTGTCTACATGTGGCTTGTTGCTGGTTTGACTTGAAGGATTTAGTAAAACGCGTAAACTACCGAATTTTTCCTTGTCTTTTAAGATTTTTTCATTTGTTTTTTTTACTTTTTCTAGGATTGGGTCGGAAAATTCCACTTTTAAGGGTTTTGGCTTTTTTGGAGTCACTGACTCGACTTCGCTCTCGGTTATTATTTTACGGTTTACAAGTTGAAGTCTTGGAAAATTTCCTTCTCTTGGGACTGGGGCTGGCTTGTTTTGGCATAGGATTGACTTGCTGATGGGGAATGCGCGTTGGATCTTCTTTTTGGGCTTTGCTGTCGCGATGATTGTGTGGCCGTGAAACAGGTATGAAAGAAGGTAGTAACGGTCCAGAGTTATCGAGGACTGAGAAAGGTTCAACTCTTCTAAAAAATTCAACTTGCCCAGAGGAACAATTGACTGAATCGATGGCAAAAAACATCCAGTCAAGTCAATTTTTTTCAGCAAGAGACAACTTCTTGTAATAGAAGAAGCTTTAAAGTCGTTAAACGTGCAAAAAGTCATTGAAAGAGTTGTGATTTTACTAAAAAGACTGAAAAACTTACTATCAGGGAACTCAGTAATTGTTTCATCGTTTAAGTGAAGAGTTTTCATTGTGTTCAGCGATTCTTTTGAGAAGTTTTCAAGAAGATAGGAAAACTCTCTGATGTTTTTGTGATCATTTTCCATTTGAATGTTAGTTATTATTAAAGGTTTAGACTTAAGTGAGGATTCGGGTTTCCTTTTAAAATTTCTTTTATCATCTGGTCTTTTAGGTCTTTTAGAGCTGTTCTGATGTCGTTTACTGATTTTTTCGCGATTTGGATTAAGATTGGAAGTAACTCGTTTAAAGCTGTGTCATCTGGATCATCGAACCAGCTCTTTATGAAGATACCGTTGTTGGGCTGGAGTTGGAAGTTTTCAGCGACGTTGTCTATTATTATTACTCGAGACAGGTCTCTTCCTAATTTGCTAAGATCCTTAATAAAATAATTCCCCTTCTGAGTACTATGCTGTCTATACAACCGATGTTTGATATGTCTATCATTATCCAGCTGATCCAAGACCCAATCAGCATACCTAATCTTAAATTACGTCTTGCAGTCCAGCAGTAAAAACAACGATTTCAAACCATTCACTAACAGACTTCAAAAACTCTTCACATCCAGGGCGAATGAAAACAGTTCCTTCATCTTCACTTTGAACAAAATGAACTAAAGTCTCATCCAAATCTAAAACCAAAGTATAAGTTCCCGAAGGACACGGAGGCAAATACGGTTCACTAGGTCTCGGAAAAACACTTTCCGCAACAGACAAGGCTTGTTCAATCGCCTCTCTGACCGTCGGGTAAGTCAACTTATTCACAGTTTTCAAAATCGTGAAAATCGAGATCGACAAGGCCGATTGTCTTCCACAGGCTCTGAAATGTTTGCAGATTTCTTTTAAAAGTCCTGAAAGAATTTCATTATTTTGTGATAAAGAAATGTTTTTTTCTAAAGTATTCAACTTTCGAAGGTTTATCACATCTTTTAACTTTTTCAACATGTTTGAAGCGGGAAGTCTTACTTTTGAATGAAGAGAACTAAGGACTTCGATGTAGTTTTGATGAATGAACAACATCAAATTCTTTAAATTACTAAAAGCGTCATCTGCGTTGTACAGCTCTGAAGCAAGCATTGCTCCTGAAAGTTGTAAAATCAGAGCTTTTCTGACACTTTTTCGAGTTTTTAGCTCTTTGAAGCAGTCTTCAACTTCCCAGATCTTGTTATTTGAAGCGAGTTGCCAGAAGTCTTGTCGGATTTTATGAAAAGTGTCGAAATCTTGCACATTTTTAACCATTTCCCATAGTTTCTGCTCTAGTTTCAGGTAGAGGCTTAGTTTTATCTTGTAGACTGGAGAAGTGTTTCTTGATGAGGTTTTTGAGTTGATTGACTGGCGGATTAGCTTTGTTAGCTCTTCTGTGAATGAACTGTTTGGAGAGGGAAGAGGCTCGGTATGGATTTTTTTGCCTTTTGATGCTTTTTGACGTGCCATTGAACTTCGTCTTTGGGTTGCTGCTGGAGTTGCTGAACGTTTTGATGGGAATTTACTTGTTCGCTTGGAGGATTTCATTTTTAATAATGATGAGAATTTTATGGGAATTAGGTTATTTTATTATTGAAGGTTTTTTACTTTTATTGATGTTGATGAGTTGATTCAATTAGTAAATAGTTTGAAAGTACATCTTTCATATTAAGAAAGTTTATATCTGCATTAGGTTCATCGTTTAGAATATATGATAAAAATTTTATTAATCGGCAGAATTAATTACTTTTAACAATGATGAGAAATTTAACGGTAATTAGGCTATTTTATTTATTGAATGCTTTTTACTTTGATTAATTTGATTCAATAGTTTATACTTGAAATTACTTCTTTAATTATTAAGAAAGTTTAAATCTGTATGAGATTCATTATTTAAAACACATGATAAATATCATTAATCAGTATAATTAATTACTATGAACTCAAATCTCAGTATTTTTTCTTTGTTTGAAAAGACTTAAACTCCCTCTGAATCGATGAAAGGACTGAGAGGTCCTCTGTGAATGGTAAAATTTTAGAATTTCTCGAAAAAGCCTGAACTGAAATCGCCTTTTGAAGATCTCGATTGCTAGCCCCATGTGAAAACTTCACATCTTTAACTTCTATTTTCTGAGGCTTGAACACAGGTGACTGAATTTTCGGCTGCCGTTTAGAAAGATGGTTAAAAGTCCCAAAAAGTTTCCTAGAGTTAACACCCTGAGTGCTCGGAAGGTTTTTAATAGATCGAGTCGTCGACTTCTGCAGAATCTGAGGAAGTTTTTTGATATTCCTGCTTTTATCATGTTCCTCTTCTCTGAAACTTTTCGGTTTAAAAGGCGATTTCGGTTCTTTTAGAGTTTTTTGTACTTCTTTTCCGTTTTTTTTATCAATTTCTTCAAGTTTTCTTCTCAAATCAGCGACTTGGTCATCAACAACAGCAGAAGACTGAATTTTTTTTTCTTCTTTATGGTCTTCATCGAATGAGCTTTCATAAAGATACTGATATTTTGAAATTTCAGGTTGTGAATACGAAAATCCTTGAAAACCTGAAATTTTCGGTTTTTTTTCTTTTTTTACAGCAATTTTAGAAACTTCTCTTTCACTACTCAACAAATTCGGTTTAAAGTCAATTTCACTGTCAATCAAACTAAGCAACTCAACAACTTTTTCAATATCAGCCCTTCTGCGTTTTTCCCACTTGAAAGGAAAAAACCATTTTCTTGGTACTTCAGGAAGTGCCAAGTTGATGACTCCCCATAATTCTCCAGAAACTGCCCAAAGCTTTAAAAATCTGTCAACTGAACAAGAGACTAAACATTGAGGGTCGTTGATGAGTTTAAGTGAATTTATTAGATCTTCATGGGCCTGCCATTCACTTTTAACCAGTTCTGAGTCGACTTCCAGAAAAGACTGATTAAGGCTCGCAGGTCCTTTTTTTCTCCAATAGGACAGGTCAGAAGAAGCATTTTTCTTATCACGGCGAAAAGGGTTGTACCCTGCACGATCTCGAGCAGGACTTTCAACTACAAAAATTTTATTTTTTTTGAGGAATGAAGAAAAGTCCCAAAGACGAAGACTTCCTTTTTGGTCACCGAAGCACATCAATGATGAGTCTTGAGAGGATTGGTTTGAGGGTTTTGAGATTAAGTTTAAACTTGTGCTTAGGAATGATTGAGACACTTTTCCTTTGAAGGTTGAAAAAGTTTGGAACTGGAAAAATTTTAAACCTGTTTCTTGGATTTTTGAACGGGTCAGGTCTAAGATGTTGTTTGTACCGTCTCGTGAACATGAGAGAAGGAGAGGGTAAGGGTCTAGGAATGTCAAGTGGGTTATCTCGTGTTGATGGAGGAAGAAGGCTCTTTCAAGGTTACCTTTTTCGAAGTCCCATATTGAGACTACCCCGTTACTTGATCCGGAAGCTACAAAAGAAACAAACGGAGAGTAAGCAATGCAGGTTATATCTGAATCATTATGACCTCCTTGAACATGTCTAAGCAAAGATATTTCACTGATATTTTTCGTTAAAAAAAACATCAAACTCGATCCCCAAGTCCCAGTAACTAAAATATTATCATCAACAGAGCTACAAAAGCAAGAAACTTCCGAAAAATCCAAACAATCAGTTCCCGAATTTTCTCCATTTTTCAAGCTTTTATCATTTTTATCCCTGATATTCTTGATATGCGATCCATTAAAAACATTATAAGTCCTTAAAGACCCAGAACTATCTCCAACAATGACAACTCGATTTCTCCTATCAAGACTCATGACACTTAATTCAGTTTCTTCAATTTCTTTAAACTTAGTAAAGACTTTCTTGAGTCTTCCAGTTAAACAGTCATAAATTCTGATATCAAATCTTGTTAAAATAACGAGTTGCATGTAATAAGAGTTGAATTCTACAGATAAAGGTTTTATGTCATAAAGCTTTTCATGACTTGCTGCATTGTGGATTAATTCAAAGGTCATTAATCTTTTACCTGATAAAACAAACTTTTCGTGCTTGTTTAGAATTACGAGCTTATCGACGTCGATACTTAGCTTTTCGTTTGAAATTATTTGAAGGCAGGTCTGTTGTCTTACGTCCCAGATTCTGATGTTTCCTTCTTCGTCGAGACTTGTGCAGATTCCTTTACCTCGGAAAAACTTGCAGCATATTACAGCTTTTGCATGACCTTCTAATTTCCCAGTAAAACATTTCTGTAAATTCGATTCCGGGTTCCAAATTTTGATTTCCCTTTCAAACCCAACAGTAATAAGATTCCCTCCATATTCAGTACAATAGTCCATACTCCTAACCCCTTGCCCATGTGCAGTAGCAATGACTCCAATTTTCGATCCATCCCTAACATTCCAAAGCACAACAAACTGATCCAAAGAGCAGCTAGCAAAGCAAAAAGGTCTCCAAATTTCAACACAATCCATAACCTTCTGCAAATGTCCCTTATAAGTCATAACCACATCAACATCCCTCATATTATACGCCCTCAAATTAAAGTCCTTACAAGAAGCAAGCCAAAGTTTAAGTCTTTCAAAGTACCAAAGTTTATCAACTGCTTTAACCGCCGAATGAAAAACAGTTCCTTTTCTATCCAACTTCCTAAACCCGTCTTTATCTTTTTCAAATCTGTGAAATTTTTTATCACTTGAAACAATCAAAAGAAGCGCTTCAGTCTCTGAATAAGCAGCTGCGACGATGAAGGCTTCTGAAGAAAGTTCTGGGGAAAGGGTTTGTTTTAGTTCTAAGTTGTGGTCGACGAGTTTCAAGACACGGCTGCCGGACTCGAAGAAAGCGAGAAGGTCGAGAGAACTGAAGTATTTTAAGTACCTGATGTAACCGGTGTGCAGGTTTTTGTCGCAGGTGGATGAGGCTTGGAATCTGATGTGCTTTAAAGAATAGGCTATGTCCAGGATTTCTGATGGACTTAACTCTTTGTTGTCGAGTTTTTCACGGTTTTGCTGGCTCATTACTGCGTCGATTATGTATTGAGTGAACTCGGACCATTCCATGTGCTCGTCACCGTTTATGTCGATTTCTTGGAAGAGGTAGTAAAGGCCGAGGACTAGGTCTGCTTTTTCTTCATCTGATACGTTTAGGGCACATTTCATAAGCCAAACAAAATTCGGAAGTTCAATTCCATCCTGATGTTCCTTAAACTCTTTTTTCAAAGCTCTTAATCTCTGTTTATCCAGCATCATCATTAAAGTTTCAGCCGAGTATTTTTCCTTATGAGAAGTCGGTTCAGGTTCATCATCCTGTGAAGAATTCAAGCTGGAAACCTCAGCATCACTGTCAGGTTTAACTTTTGACATGATTTAAAATTATTAGCTCGGTTCAAATAAAAATCTGCTAAATCGAGGCTTGATGACAATCTTCTTATTCACTTGAGAAGTCGAGTTATTATGAAGACTGATGTCTTGGTCAAGGGTTGAAAAAAGGTCTGGGTTGGAAAGGTTCGAATAAGGCTGCAACTCGTTGAAAGAATTCATGAGATGAGATTTACTTCCTTGATTAAAGGAAAAGTTTTTAGGATCTTTAAAAATGATGTTTTTTTGACGTCGAATTTGAATCATCGTGTTTTGAACTGGTCTTTTTTCAATCTTTTTTGGATTTTCTGCATTGTTTTTCAGGACTTTCAATAGAAAATCACTTTTTTTGCAAGGTTTCGGAATTTTCAGCTTTGTGAAACTTGTCATGCCAAGTGAAATGATTGGAGAGATTGTAATTTTTTCTAAGGTTGTGGAATTTTTGTCTTTTTTTGAAGGTGAAGGAGGCTGCAGAGGAGCTGGTGAAAGATTCAAGAAACGTTTCTGGGTTTTTTTGGAAAGAGGAGGAAATGCGACGTTTTTAAAGATAGGCATGGAGACTATTCTTTTGTGACAAGATTTCTGAAATGCAGGTTCATTTTTAATCATTATTTATCATTAATCATTTGAATTCCCTGATGATGTTAAAGTGAATTATCGATTTAAGATAAAATCTTATCACTCAATAAATCCTTAAAAACTTAAAAAAAACTTTCTTTAATCCGCCAATTTTTTTTCATATCTTTCAATAAAAAAATCCTTCTTTCCGTTCTTCTTTAAAGAAAAACTACAACTTTAAAGTATTTATTTTCTGAAAACCCAGCTAACCGAAACCATTTAGTCCAGTTGATAAATGGTAGAATCAGCTATAAACCCGATAAGTGCCCAGGCAAAACACAAGCTGGTCTTTTTAGGAGACATCTACGTCGGCAAGACGTCGATTATCAATCGGTTCATGTACGAATCTTTCGATACGAACTACCAGGCAACTATCGGGATTGACTTCTTGTCTAAGACGCTTTATTTGGATGACAGGACTGTCCGTTTGCAACTTTGGGACACGGCAGGACAGGAAAGATTCAGAAGTCTCATCCCCAATTATATTAGAGATTCGTCTGTTGCTGTCATTGTGTTTGACATCACTAACAAACAAACTTTCTTGAATTGTGATAAGTGGGTTGAAGATGTCAGGAATGAAAGGGGAAATGAAGCAAATATTGTACTTGTTGGGAATAAAATTGATAAAGCTGAGGAACGGGCAGTATCACTAGAAGAAGCAGACAAAAAAGCGAAGTCCTTCGAAGCGACATACATCGAGACAAGTGCAAAAACCGGAGATAACGTGAAGCAGCTTTTCAAGCAAATCGCGACAACACTTCCAGGTGACAAGCCTCAACCAGTGAGTAGCGGTCGAATCCAGATAACTCCTTCATCGCACGCTGAGCCAGTGACAGCGAAAGGTGACTGCGCGTGCTAATTATTAGGTAATGTTCTTAATATTTAATGCAGGCCGAGCAGCAGGAGTACAACAGGTTCAAACAAGAACTGGAATTTATTCAATGTCTCTGCAACATGAACTACTTGAACTGTAAAAAACACTTAGACTTATCAAAACTTAATTATTTTGATGATCCTGACTTCATCAAGTACCTCGACTATCTTCTTTATTGGACTAAACCGGAATATGCCAAGTTTATCATGTAAAAAACATTCAGATTTCCACAGTCTCTGCATTTTTTGAAATTACTTCAGACGGAAGAGTTTAGAAAGTCCTGCAAAGATGTGAATTTCACGAATTATTTGCATCAGCAGCAGTATTTTCACTGGTTTTATAAAACTCGAATTGAAAAAGCGGTTGAAAAAAATATCAGTCAGTGGATATTTGAAGGTGGGAATATTTGTAGGATGATTCGGAGTACTAATATGAATGCACTCACATTGGAAATGGTTGAAAGTATTAGTATGTGTCTTAAGGGGAAAAAGGCTTTTGTTTTGTGTGGGGAAAGGAGTGAGTTTAGTGTTGGGGATGATTATTTGTGGCTTTATAATAATCCCAAGTCACTTAAAAAGTACTCTGCTGAAAAAGCGAAGTGTCTGCTTAAACTAAAAGGATCTAATAGTCTAAGTGTGATGAGAGGAACTTGCATGGGAACTGGTGCAGCCTTAGCTCTCGCTTGTCGCTATCGAGTTGCGACCCCTTCTTCAGTACTTTGTTTCCCTGAAAACACTTATGGAATATCAGTTGACTGTTCCACCCTTTTCGCGTTAACATCTTTGCCTACAGGTCTTGCTCTTTTTCTTGCTTTAACTGGATCTTCTATTCATGGGCCTGACTTGATACACACTAGGCTAGCAACTCACTTTGTGAGAGATGAGGATGTTGAAAAGTTTATTAAAGAATGTGAAAATGTTGAAGATTTTGAACAAGTCTTACATAAATTTGCTTATAACCCTCTTCTTGCTGGGGTTAAAAGTCCTTTTGACCTTCAGAGAAATGCTGATGAAATTGAAAAGGTTTTTGGTAGAATTACGAGCGTTGAAGGACTTTATGAGAAGTTAAGTGAGCTTGAAAATAACTTTAGAAATAATGTGGCTAATATGCTTAACAGCCAATGTCCCTTATCCTTATTCGTGACTCTAAAAGCATTCCACCGATGCAAAGGCAAGACTTTCGAAGAATGTGTAGAGCTAGGCTACAACCTAAACGTGCAACTAATGCAAGTAGAAAACGGAAACTTCAGTTTAGCCGTGATCCAAAAGCTAATCCAAAAGACAAAAGTAAACCCATCATGGTTCCCCGACCATCACTCTCTAGTAACCCCAGGGATGGTAAACCCTTTATTTTCCACTCTCGACATTCCAACCGACGGAAATTAAAACTTACACTAAAACCATTTCCAATTCATGTGAATTTCATATTCAAATTTAAAATCTAAAAGCATGGCCGCTTCAGCAGTAGAAATAATTCCAAGCAAGCTCTTCTGGATTTCAGACAAGACCCCTCCCCGGAATCAGAAGAATTCTTATTACTTCAACATTGACGACGACTTGGTCTATCAGCCCTTTTGCAACGATTTCGGACCTCTTAACCTCGGAATGACTTACAAGTTTTGCTCTGAACTTGAAAAGTTGATGAAGAGATCTTCCAGTTCTACTTTTAAAATCTTTCACTACACATCTTTGAACCCTCAGAAAAGGGCAAATTCCGCCTTTTTGATGGGAGCTTTTCAAATTATTATTCTCAAAAGAACGGCGAAGGAAGCTTGGGCACGATTTGCGGGGCTTGCTCCTTTTGCTGACTTTCGAGATGCGGGATATGGCGGGTGCACCTACAAATGCACGATTTTTCATTGTCTAGCCGGTCTAGAACGCGCAATGGCATTCGGCTGGTTCAGCTACTCTCGTTTCAACCTCCAAGAATACGAATTCTACGAAAAAGTCGAGAACGGTGACTGGAACTGGATAGTCCCAGGCAAGTTCATCGCCTTCGCATCTCCTTCTCCAACAGAATCAGACTCGGACGGTATGAAGGTCTGGACTCCAGAAGACTACTCAAAGCTCTTCAAAAGAATCGGTGTAACTTCAGTGGTACGTCTAAACAACACCACTTACGAATCAGAAAGATTCACCAAAAACGGAATAAATCATTACAATCTTTACTTCTTAGACGGAAGTGTGCCGAGCGAAGAAATCATAAAAAATTTCATAAACATCGCAGAAAGAGAAAAAGCTCTGGCGGTTCATTGCAAGGCAGGCCTGGGGAGGACTGGGACATTAATCGCACTTTACGTAATGAAGCACTTTGACTTCCCTGCTGCTGAGTTCATCGGGTGGATCCGCATTTGCAGGCCTGGAAGTGTTTTAGGCCCGCAGCAGCAGTTTTTGATTGAAATGGAAAGTGAATGCAAGAAGTGGGCTCTTGAAGGAAGTCCTGTGAGGACTGTTTTGCAGAACTCGAATAAGTATCAGATGTCGCCTGAAGAACAGTTCATTTCTCTTAATGGAGACTATGGACAGGCTGAAAGGCTTCTTAGTGCTAAAAAGTCTAATCAAAGTTCACCCAATAGCCCGGAACTCGCTGGAAGAAGTCCTTCTGCTTCTGTTAGAGCACTTAGCCAGACCCCCAGTAGTCCTCCTAAGGCAAAGTTGCCTTCTGTAAATATTTTTTCTAAGAAGTCTGGAAGGGCCACTCCTGCGAAACTTGGACCTCTTAGAAGATCTCAGGTTTTAAAGTAATCGTTTGGTTAATTGTGGTTATTTCTGGATGGTTAAGGTTTAAAGGGTTTTGGTTAACATTATTATTGCCCTGTTTTGGGAATGAATGGAATTCCTGTCAGAACTTCTGAGAATGTTGGACGTTTTTTAGGGTTTCTTGCGAGCATGCTTAGTAAATAATCTTTTGTTTCTTGTGAGATAAAAGTAAGGGATTCAATTTTTGCACGAAGTTTTTTATTTTTCACTCCATTGACCTTTTCATAAGTCAGCATCTGGTAAAAAACAAGTCCTAGTGAGTAAACATCGGATTTTTCAATGTTAAAGTACCTTGGCTGCTCATTATTTTTTATCTTCTGTAATTCTGGACTTAAATACCCTTCAGTTCCCTGAATAGGAAAGACTCCAGTAGGTGGAAGAGTCGCATCTAAAATCTTAACAAAAGAAACATCAAAGTCAATAATCCTCAAGTTCCAATACTGATCGACTAAAATATTATGAGGTTTTATATCTTGATGAAAAATTCCTAAATTTTTCATATAATTGTAGCTAAACACAAGTCTATAAGCAATTGCATTAAATTGAAGGTCTTCAAATTGAAACTTTGTGCTTTTTAAGTGTGTTATGTAATCCATTAAGTTGTGATCGTAATGATCTAAAACTATTTTCACTTGGTTGTTCTTGATGATTGCTCCATGGAACTTAATAAAGCAAAGATCTGTATTTTTCTGTCCTTCCTGGCTTAATATCTGATAAATTTCGATTTCTTTAAAAATATTGTTTTTCATATCGCCTTCTAGTTCACCCTGCAAGTTATAAACTTTCACTACAATCTTTTGCCCGTCATAAGTTCCTTTATGAATACCTACATTAACAGAAACTTTTGTATTTGCAAAAGAGGCAGCTTGTTGATAGTTCAGTTTTTTTTCATCAATCAAATAAAAATCAATCATTTGAGGATCACTCTTTGAACTATCACTGACAGGATTAATATTTTGTTCCTGAGGTTTGGAAATGATGACTTTTTCTTTTTCTATGAATTTTATCTTGAGATCTTTGATATCATTGACTTGGTTTTCATCTTCAGTCTGAAGTTCTTCCATCCAAGCGATCCATTGACTACTTCTGGTGACTTCTTCTCTGCTGGCTTTTTTTGATTCTTCGATGCCATCTAAATTATGTTTTTCTGTGATTAGATCGATCAGGACGTCGCAAAGGGTATATAAAAAGTAATCAGCTTCAACTTTGTAGTTCTTCAAGTTCTTGATTATCTCGAATGTTTGGTTCACCTGGTCGAGTTGCTTTCCTTCTGAATATTCGCAGGCTAGGCCACAAACGATATCGGATATGTTTATGCAAGCAACGTCTAGGTAGCTGAACTGAATGTCTATTCCACTGACTGCACAAACATTGATAACTTCAAAGCCAATAGCACACCAGGTCATTATTTCATTAGGGACTTCTGTCGATTCAATCTCAGTTTCTAGTATCGAATCGAAAATCTCAGCAATATCTTTTTTTAGACTCTGTTGGGAATTAAAAAGACCCAAACAATAACGCAGAGGAGGTATTATTTTCTCTTTTAAAGGGCATTCTTTTTCAACTTTCAGAAGAAAAGTCACCATGAAGGTGTCTTTCAGGATTTGATGATCTCGACTGTTTGGGATAATAAAATCTTCAATTCTAGATGAATCTGAAAGTTTTGATATTGGATGGTTGGAGAATGATCTTTGAACCTCTTTTTTCAGGGTGTTGATTAAGAAG
>RSEH01000075.1:0-11557 GCA_006503475.1 Stentor roeselii | reverse complement strand
GATAATTCAGACTTGATATGAAATTTATAAAGAGTTATGGGTTAGTAGTTAAAATATTGATTTTAAATTTAACTTGGAATATAAAGTTTTATATAAAATTCAAACAAAATTAATTTCTGTTATCATATCTTAATCTTATATTATCTTATCAATACGTAAACCCTAGATAAATTAATTGAAATCTCTATTATTAGGTGCAGACATAATAAATCTTATAAAAATTTTTGATAAGGACCTTTAGTATTGATATGTATTTCCTACAGTAAAATAAAATTTACTACAGCTCAGTAGTTACTATAAATAAATAAATAATGCCAAATTAAACTTAGAAAAGATTTTCAGAAACTTATCTGACTTTAAAATCTAAAATTTGATTCAAGTTTTAAATAATTTAAAAAGTTTGAATTAAAGTCTCCAACATAAAATCTTTATCATAACATCACCTAAACTCTTCATTAAAATAATTCTTAAAAAAAATTTCAAATCTTTTCAGTATCCCCAACAAAATCATCTCATTTCACAAGCCACCTTCCAAATATACAAAAATCATCAAACATAAAAAAACTCTAAACCCAATCTCAAAAAATCATGATTTTCCAAAATTGATAAAAAACCAAATCAAAGAAATCTCAAATCCTTGAATAAAACCAAAGAAGCCTACAAGTCTTGAAAAATCCTACAAAAAATTCCCTAATAAAATATGAGTATCGTTGAACCTCCTCGCGTCATCAGGTTGCCTCTGAACCCAGAATCCTGCGAATCTGAATCAACAACACGGCTCGCTTACCAGCCTTTGAAGCTTGCGAAAGACATGAGTTATCGAGTTTTCAATGACGCTCCGATAATGGCTCTGAAGAAAGCAAGAGGTTTAAGACCCTTGCCACCAGAGAAGTCAATAAAAAAGTCAATTCTTAAAGATTTGTTTATTTCGAAAGAAAAAGGCTCCAAGTGCGATTTTTTAATCGTTGTTGCGATGTATAATGAATCTTCTGAACAATTCACTCATACTTTGGAAGGGGTTGCTGAAAATCTTGAGTATTTCAAAGCTGCGAAAATCGACCCGGCAAGAATCGCTTGTGTTGTTATTGTTGATGGCATCAAACCTTTTCTGCAGACTTATAATAAACAAAAACCGTTTTTTTCACAGTTTTTTGATGAGGAACAAATTAAAAAACGATTTAATGTTGATGATTTGAATTTTTGTTCTTTTCCTAATCAGCAGGATCATGATGAATTTGCGCATGTTTTTACTCAAGAGGTTATTCTTGGCAACGCACACTACCCATTGAAACTAATAATGTGCGTGAAGCAATTCAACAAACGTAAGCTAAACTCACATCTCTGGTTCTTCGGCGGTTTCTGCGAAATGATCCAGCCACGATACGTGATGCTTTTAGACGTGGGTACACGTCCTTTAGAAGGCTCTCTATTCTACCTCTACGAAGCTTTAGACAGTGACAAGAACCTTGCCGGTTGTTGCGGTGAAATAAAGCCGATGAACTACGACTTATGGAAAATCGTGGTGCCAGCGCAGCTGGTCGAGTACAAATTTTCCCACATCTTAGACAAGGCCTTGGAAAGCTGCATCGGGTACATCACAGTTCTGCCTGGGGCCTTCAGTGCTTATAAATGGGAAGCTTTGCAAGGAGAGCCGCTTTGGGAAGACTATTTTAAGTCCATTTGCCACCCGGAGCTTATGGACGCTTTTCAGTCAAATATTTATTTGGCTGAAGATCGAGTCTTGTGTTTATCACTTGTTTCGAAAAAGGATAATAAGTATAAACTCAGGTATGTCAAGAAAAGTGCAGCGGAAACTGATGTTCCTGATACTATTTCTGTATTACTTGCTCAGAGGAGAAGGTGGATTAATGGGTCTTGGTTTGCTTTGGTTGACTCGGTTAGAAGGTTTAAGAATATTTTTAGGTCCGATCATAATTTGTTGAGGAAATGTTGTTTCAGTTTGCAGATGAGTTATTATATTATTAGTGTTATTTATACTTGGTTCATTGTTGGAGGGTTTTGTTTGGCTCTTGCTATTGCACTTAAGAACAATGATTCAAATGAAAAATCTTGGGTGGATGATGTATTGATTCTTCTTTACGTAAGTGTCATAATCATAATTTTCATCACATCCCTAGGAGTAAAACCAAGAAGAGTGGAAGACTTTTACAAAGGCCTCTCATTCATCCTAGGGTGTTACCAAATCTACATCCTATACCTCGTCCTCGATTTCTGCTTAACCCAACTGAACAGTTCAAAAGGTTCTTCAGACGACCGTAAAAATGTGGCAGTGACTCTAGGGTCAACTTTCGGCCTTCTCGCTTTCATAATCCTGATAAACTGCGAAGTGGTCACTATCAGCAAAGGTATTTTCCACTACATCTTCCTAGTCCCAACCTACGTCAACATCTTCTTCATCTACTCCATCTGCAACGTTCACGACTGCACCTGGGGCAACCGCCCCGACTCTTTAACAGCCGAAGAGCGAGAAAGACTAGAAGAATTCGAAGAGTTCAGAACTCGCTGGGCAATTTTGTGGGCTTTGTGCAATTCAGGCTTCGCTTACGTCATCAACCAGCTGGACAGCGCTGGAAGTTCAGCAAGTTATTATTTTTTAACTGGAATCAGCCTCGCTGGGGTCGCGACTATTATTTTGAGGGTCTTTGGAGGATTTCTTTACCTTTTTCATGAATGCTGTCGGAGAAGTATTGAGTTGGATAAAAGCTTGCTTAGGGTTAGGACTGGAATTGTTATTCCTGACTCTAGTATGTCTTTTTCTGAGGATTTTTGTAGGGAACATCAGAATCAGGACTTGGTTAATGAGGAGGTGGATTCAAGTAGACTTGGACTTTTTGGAGATGAAGGGAATGGAATGGAACGAAAGGATCAGAATTATTCTGAAGGGGTTGAAAAGGGTTTGATGGAAGTGAAAAGTAAGAAGGAGGATGAAGGTGGTGTTATTGAATTGAGTAAAGAAAATAGAAAAAGCTTGAGGAAATCAAAGAAAGGTTTTGATAAAGAAGGGAAAAAAGAGAGTAAAAGAAGGAAGTCTAGTCGGAGAAGGAAGGAGGGTGATGTTCAAGGTGATGATAAAACTCAGCTTGATATTAAAAATGAGGATGAGGAATTTAAGGAATTTGATTCTGCTCCAGGACAGATTGAAAAAAATGATCAGAAAGCACTGTATAGTGAAGTAGAGAATAAATAGTTAAGATAAAAGACTATATTTAGAAAGTTTATTAGATAAGAGTCTGATTTTGAATTAAATTATGAATAGTTTAGAATTAAATTAGTTTCAAGGTTTATTAGATAAAAATGTACAAATGATAATTTAAATTGCTATATTTGTTAATAAATGAATAAAAAATGCTCAATCAAGGCCATAGTAGCCCAAAAATATCTATTTCTTCAAAAATAAGCTAAATTTTTTGTGATTTTCACTTGAATCAATTAAAATTCGATTCAATTTAACCATGTCCATCAAATGAGAATAATCTGTCTTTAGTTCAACTAAAAACAAAATTGAAGAAACTTTCATGAACAATTATTCGGGTGATGCTAACTGGAAAAGGAATTTCCCAAGAAATATGTCGTAAGCTCTGTGAAATCACCTAAAAATCAACTGAACGAAAAAATAAACTCATTCTAATCGCATCAAATTTCCCGTCTTGAGCGAAAGTCGATCCCAAATCATTTAAAAACTTGAGTGACCTCGGACTTCAGTTTAGAAATGAAGAAGATTTCGCAGAATTAGTCAATCAGCACTTTTCTAAAGGTGATAAAACAAGAACGAATTTTTCTATTTTCACTGAAGACCTTCAAAACATCATGAATCACTAAAAGTAAAGTAACAACTTTATTAAAATTTTGATTTAAAGTTCTGAAGCAAATAGGCTATATGAAAAAAAAATGCTCAAAGATATCAAATTATGAAAGAAACTAGCAAAAAGAACTAAAGATCTGGAAGAAAAAACTAAAATTTCTTCTAAAGATTTTTATGAGTCTCAAAACAATATTACTCAATCATAAAATTTCATTAAAACCACTATAAATTGAAAAGCTTTAGACACCAATTCTCACTAGTTTACAGCTACTTGTTATTTGTATCTTATAACATCCGATTCCTTATTCGATAATCTTTTATAATAAAATATGATAGATAAAGATGACTCAGACATCAAAGAAAGGTTTAAGCATATTCCTGGAAACGATGCTAAATATCCAATAGAAGACTTTTTTGATTTCAGATCTGAACGAAATGAAAAACTTCACACATATAAATACCCATCTGAAAATCCAGTTGCGCTTGTGATTATATTCCATGGACTTCATTCTTATTGCAACAATTATGCAATCTTGGCTAAGTTCTTAGCTGAAATCGGTTGTGAAGTGGTTGCCTTTGATTATATAGGCCATGGAAAAAGTGAAGGCACAAGAGGATTCCTTCCATCTTATGAAAGACTATTCGACGACAGCTGTAAATTTGTAAGAGAAATGAAATCTTTATATCCTAATCTTCCAGTCTATCTCGCAGGTGGAAGCCTCGGTGGAGCCCTTTGTATAATTTTACAAAATCATTTAAATCAATTGAACTTTATCAAGGGAATGATTCTGTTCTCTCCAGCAATAAAGGCCAATGTGAAATGCGAGATGCTAGCCGGAGGACTAGCAAAAGTCGTTTCAACTTTATTCCCGATGATGAAGCTGGCAAAAGGAGACCCTGACAAGTTCTGCCCAAACAATGAAATTAAAAGATTCATTGAAGAAAATCCTTTCATTTATTCAGACAAAATCAGAGCTGGAACACTAGGAACGACTGTTAAAGCCATGCAAAGAGCTACTCAATTAGTTCATTTTGTCACTGCACCATTTGTTGTTATTCAAGGAGGAAATGATCAAGTTGTTGACCCTGAAATGGCTCAAATTATGGTCCAAGTTGCGAAAGTAGAACACAAGGAATGCTGGATGTATCCTGGCTTGTCTCATGCACTTTTGTTTGAAAAGGAAATTTATGAGATTATGAGAAGGGTTCAAGAGTGGCTTTTGAGAAGAATTCAAATCGATTATCAAGTTATTTAGATTATTTTAGAATTTTATGAAATAAGATTATAATCTTTCAACCAGAAAGATATCAGGAAGAGAAGAAGTCATCATGAAAGGGAAGTTTAAGAATTGAGGATAATAGGGCTTGGTCATATGTGGTTAAATAATCTTAAGTTTTACATAAAGCGTATAAATCTCAAATTATTTAAAAATTATCTTCAGTCTTTCATATTTTACTAAATATTATCATCTAAACCAATTACTTGATGAAATTACAGTAATTATAAATGTTTCTGGCTTTCTTTTCACTAGTCTCAGCATCTGAGACATGCTCTTCTGGAGAGTATTTAACAGAAAGTTACAATTGTGCACAATGCAGATTCTTGTTTGAAAATTGCTTAGAGTGTGATTCTTCGACTTGTTGGCAATGCAATGATAAATATTACCTTAATCAAGAGTTTTGCAGTCCTTGTATCGATTATTGTGATATTTGTTCAGATGGCTATACTTGCATACTTTGTGAAAGCAATACAATCATAAATTCTCAGCAAACAGAATGCACAAAGTGCCTTGAAGGTTGTAATGAATGCTCATCAGAAACAGTGTACTCATGCAGAGAGTGTATAGAAGGATACCAGTTAGTTGCTGTTGAAAATTCTGATAACACTATATGTGAGATATGCGATAACGAGGTCTGCTCTTCATGCAAGAATAATATTTGCGAGTGTAAGCCCATGTATGCATCTCTAACAAGAGGTGTAGGAGTCAGATGTGTTCCATGTATGCCGAATTGCAATTCTTGCAGTGGAGAAGGTGAATTTCAGGTTTGTTTTTCTTGTGAGTCTGGGTTCTCTTTGATTGGAAACAATTGTTGTCCTTATGATTGCTCAGCTTGTTATCGAAATTCTACATGCATAGCAAAAACAGCATCAGATGAAGAGACAAATAATGGCAATGCCGATGAAGCGACAAATAATGATAATTCTGATTCTTGTTTTCAAAAAAAGTGTAAAACCTGTAAAGAATCAACATCAGTATCCTGCATTTCTTGTTATAAAGGGTACTATTTGGATGATGAAGAATCATGTTCCGAATGTTCAGATAATTGCTTAACTTGCTCAAACACTCATAATAATTGTACGAGCTGCTCTTCAGGGAGAAGTTTAATTGGTTCTACATGTTGCCCAGAAGGATGTCTTCAATTTAATAATACGACATACAAATGCTCAGCATGCTCAGAAGGTTTCATGCTAAATGCAAGTTATTTTTGTGTTAATTGTCCCTTTAATTGTAAAAAATGCTCAGAAAGTGTTTGTGAATGTAGCTCAGGGATTTTCTTTGAAAATTTTATATACCAGCCTTGTGAGGACTTCTTTTATGCAGTATATGGAGTGCTTATAATTACTGCTTTGGGTTATTTTAGTATTTTTAAGTTAAGAAAACAGCAGATAGTAGATGAAAATATTCAGCAAAGAATATTTGTTAAATTATTATAAGCTTTAGGTTCTTATATCCCTTAATATTTTGCCTTTGTAGATTTAATCCAAGGATTGAGAATTTATTGATTGCAAATATTTTTAGAGTAGATAGAGTTAAGATATTCAGAAAATAATCAAAATTTTCAGGTTTAAATAAAAAAGTCAGAGTCCTTAAATGAGTACCCTTCATAAAGAAAAGTGTGCAAATTATGATTAATTCAACTTTAGAATTTTATTTTGCCGTTTTCTTCATTCAGAAAATTAAAGACTCAATAAATAATCTCCTATATTCTCAGAAGAATGATAGATGCCTTAAATCAATGTGTTTTTAATTATTTTAGTTCAATATCTTAGCTTTTCAATTCAACTAAATTTGGAATATATATAAGATATTGATTTGGATTTCTTTCACTATGATTTGTAATTATTAAAGTAAATTAATGGAAATTTACACTTTTAGTGAAATTTATAACCTTTTGAAAACTTTAAGTTTCTTATCATTTAAGCATAATTAATTAGAATTTTATAGATTGATAAAAAAGTGGTTTGGTTAAAAGATTAATATTATCTTTTCTGTTATTATTTCATATAAAATAATATTATCAGATGTAACTTTTCATCAATAATTTTCTCTAAATTCAGAAAATAATATAATTCAATTCTAATATGATTAAATCCAATCAAATATCTATCTTATTAATCTAACCTTAAGTCACCTTCATGCATGAATATATTCGTTTCCCAGTATTATTTCATGACTCTCTCGGTTGTTTGATATATTTCGCTTGCATTTCTTATGAATAAGAGTAAAAACTAGAATTTACACAAGCCCTGGAGCCAAAACTTTATAGCTTATATATTTTAATTTGGTTTTAACCATGATTAAAGAGCATATGCAAGTCCAAATTGCAGCAGCAAAGTCGCAGTTTTCCAAATATTATATGATTTAATAAAGCACGGCTTCATTTTTATTGTTAAGTAGCATAAAAATATATTCACAATAATAGTAACTATCAGTTGAAGCACAATATAATTTGTTTTATCAAATAAAACCGCAAAAGTTGCAATCAACAACTTGCCCTGAGACTCAAGAACAACAAAAGTAGTGTCAAACTTAAGGTCCAAATCGTGACTTGCATAATGAATGCTTGGTAATATCAAAGTAGCAGCCAGGTAGTAAGTGAAGAGAGTAATGATCGAAATTACCAAATAAATTATATGATCATTACCAAAACACTTGATATTAGGCTTATTTAATAAATTCCAAGTATCATTTTCTGGGTCATAGCTACAAGAAAATGAACTAAGAATAGCACACATAATAGTAAAATAACAAACTCCTCCTATTAACGAAAGAATCTTACCGAAAATATATTTACATTTGGTAGGGCGTTCTTGAATCTCTTGATTACTTTCTTGATTTTCAATTATTTTCGGGCTAAGAATAAGAAAAATAAGAAAAATTATATTCAGGCCTAAAGAAATCCAGAACATTACTTTCCAGAAACCTTTTGAAGCCAAAATTATTCCACTTATAATTGAAGCATTTCTTGAATACTCCCAGCCTATTTCCTCAGTGAAGCCAATCGAAATAGACATAAAAGCTTCAAATATCTGAAGTAAGATTTCTACTATGTTTGAAAAGTTTAAATGAATTTTTTTAGGATTATTTTTGCCTGAATCAGCTTCTTTAATACTTTTCTCAAAACTATTAATCATTAAATCACAAATGATTTTCCATGAATATTCCTGAATCTGCTCCTGATTACTTTGCTGATGATTTTCTGAAATATTTCCGTGTTTTTTAGGAAGGAGATTTTTTATTTTCAAAAAACATGATGAAAAACACTTATATAAAACAAAAAAACATTTACTAAATATCACTGTAAACCTGAAACTTTTTTTCATTTCTTTTTCTAGTTTAGCGATTATTATTTCATCTTCTGATTCATCGGAATCATCAGAATCATCATTTGTAGTCCATTTTCTTTGTTCAAATTCTTTTTTAATATCTGCTAGGCTGTTTGATGTTGTCTGTTTCATTCTTTCGAATTCTGAAAAAAGACTTTCTAATTGTGGAAAGTTGTATAATAAGTAAGGAATAACTTGATTAATAAGAATATTTTCTTCTTCCCAATCTCCAGGATGTTTTTTAAAACCTCTTCTTTGAAAAATTTAAATTTGATTTCAATTTTACCGTTTTCAGTTATCATCTCGTAGATGTCTTCACTAGAGTGTGAGGTGATAATTTCTTCTAACCCTGTGAATCTTAAAAATTATTAAAGTTGGTTTTATTTATAGTATTATTTCCTACAGCTCCAGTGCTAAATATTTCGAATATTGTAAATATAATCATTTCTAAGTAAATATTTCCTCTAGTTGTTTTATTATACTTGCAATTTTCATTTTCAACAGTAAAATATTTTTCTATATTATTATATTTGATTAGGTTTTTCTCATTACTTACACTCAGGACTGGTATATCATCTAGACATACTGCATTTAAATCAAGTTGAGACTTAAAATTTTCAATTATTTCATTTAAATCTTTAATTTCAGATTCTATTTTTTCATTAAGTTCTTCTTCTAATATAAAATCATCGTTTTTCTCGATAAAAAACTTAATTCTATCTAATCCTTTCTTCTTTGTGTTGAGAATATTTTCTCCAAGTGTTTTTCTAATTTCATTAATATTGTTCTCAACTTTCTTATCCTCCTGGTCCATCTTAGAAATATTTTCCAAAAATTTTTGATAGAAGAACACCTTTTCTTTTGTTGTGTTTCTTTAGTTGATTGATTTTTCTGTATTTTCCTTTTAATTGAAGATCGATAAACAATTTTATAACTAATCACCTCGCCCTTGCCATTTTTTATCTCTATATATGAATATTTGTGCTGCTTCAATAAAACTTCACTGACATTCTCTATGTCAAAACGATAAATTTGATTATAAATACCTCGAAGAACAGAATTGTCAATTATAATTTTGTGTTGATCAAGAACTTCTTTTACTTTTTCGCAGCAGTATTTTGCTTTCTTTTCATATTCTTTAATTTGTAGAAGGTAGTTTAGAGTTATGCTGATAATGCTTATGCCGACTATCAAGAACAATAAAATCAGTTTGATGCTCCAGGTAGTGATTGCCACTTGATCTGATCTACTTGAAGTGCTTGAAAGACTGATTGGAAGTAAAACTAATAAAGGAATAAAGCAGAAAGTCCAAAAATATCCTAGCAATAAGAAATAAATTTCCCTCCATAATGCTCCAACAAATGTTTCAGCTCAATCATCAAGAAAAAAATTATTATTGAAAAAACTCCTCTGATTATTATTGTAAGTCCCTAAAACCGAAATGCACTAGGATTACTAGAGGATACCATATGAATATTGTTCGCAGGTTATTAACAAACCGATAATAATAATAATCAAACCGATTATAAACAAAATGGCTAAAATTTTATTTTAATCTCGTCAAAGTGATTTTAGGGTCTTCATTAACACGGTTATAATATCTTCCACCGCTTTCAGGATATCTTTGGTTATTTATTTTAAATCCTTCAAAAATTTCTTGTATAGTTTTAGTAACTCTTCTTGTTTTGTAAAGTTTAAGTTTTTGAACTATTAAAGAAGAAAATATGATGATGACCAGAGTTATGAAACTTCCACCAAGTAACCCGGCTCTCCAGTCCTTTTTCTTTTCTATTTGTCGAAAGACCATCCAACTTATTAACGAATATCTGAGGATAAAAGAAAGAGAATAGATGCAAAGAAGAATGTCTTCATATTTGAGATCACTTAATTCTTTCATCAAACGAACAAGTAGTGGCTTGGAGTATCTGGATATAAGTTTGATAGGAAAAGAATAAGAAAAATAAATCCTGTTACTAATGAAATGCTTTCAGTTATTTCAAAGATCTGGGCGTTGATACCTTTTGAAGCATAAAGAGGTAAGATTAACCCGATTGGAATTAGGAAAATTAAACAAAGGATAAGTATTGGAATATTCTTTTGTTGTATTTGAATACTAATGTCATTGGCAGCCAGTAGACAAATGAAAATGGATAACCGATCTCAATGATAAGTGATAAAATAACATATTTTATCGAATAGCTAAATGTAAATATAATATTTTGAACATTTGTTTGAAACTATCGGCCTATTTTTATTTATTAAAAAGCATAAGACAAAAAAACATTAGAAAGAATTTAGACACCAATGATTGACGAATCTTAAAAAAAGAAATTATTAAGGAATATCATCTTTATTAGAAATAAAATTACTTAATGAGTTGACAAAATTTTAATTATGAATATTACGCAGATCTCAACAGAACCAAAGGCAGTAAATTATTTTAAAATATATAGATTAATTACGATTTGAATAATTTTCCATTAATAATTAGTGGGAAGAGAAAACTTAACTGGAATTGATATTATCATCTTTTTAAAATTTAAGTTTAATTGATTACTATATTATTTTGTTGGAACGTAATGATTTATGTCACGAGCTTTCATATAATAAGTTTCAGCTTTGGAATAATCCCCTTGATTTTGATAAAGCATAGCAAAATTATTAAATGTTGTTGCTAAGTCTGGATGATTGCTAGGGAGAACCTCCTGTCTGATTTCAAGAAATTTCATACAATAAGTTTCAGCTTTCGAATAATCTCCTTGATCTTGATAAAGCGATGCTAATTTATGAAATGCTATTGCTAAGTCTGGATGATTGCTGGAGAGAACCTGCTGTGTGATTTCAAGGCATTTGATTAAATAAGCCTCAGCTTTCGAATAATCCCCTTGAGCTTTATAAAGCATAGCAAAATTATTAAATGTTGTTGCTAAGTCTGGATGATTGCTGGGGAGAACCTCCTCTCTGATTTCAAGGCATTCCATAAAATAAGTTTCAGCTTCGAAATAATCCCCTTGATCTTGATAAAGCGATGCCAAATTATGAAATGTTGTTGCTAAGTCTGGATGATTGCTAGGGAGAACCTCCTGTCTGATTTCTAGGCATTTCATTAAATAAGTTTCAGCTTT
>RSEH01000517.1:0-10235 GCA_006503475.1 Stentor roeselii | reverse complement strand
AAAGTGGTTGACTATGTTTTTTCCAGTTATGAACAGTTCAAGTTCGGAGTTTTTCAAAGTGGAAGCAATTCTTCAACGTTTTATCCTTCGAACCATGAAGGTGATGATCCACTTATGGTGACTGGCAGAGGAGCCTTTTTGGGAAATGGGAAATTTTTTCAGAGTGTTGGCGAATTTGTGATGAATTATCAGTTTTCTTTTGGAATATATTACTTTGGAGAGTTTATGGATTTGATTTTGTTCAATGAGTTAAAAATCAGTACTTCAGGAAATTTTACCTTGATTCTCACTGGTATTGAAAGAAAGAAAATTGCGAAGTTGGGCTTCGAGTGCGGGGTACGAAATCAGTGGAGCTTGAGCTCTGTTAAGGTTAAGTTTGAAGGGTATTTTATTACAATTTACGCCTCTGTGAATAATGTTTTAACTTTTAAATACTCTGTTGATGGATTTTTATTCATTCATTCAAGAGATAAAATAAAAATAGCATCAACTGGAAATGTAATGATTTACTCTTTAGTACTATATCAAGACTATTGTGAATCAGATTGTGATTATAGAAGCAATGACTATAAAATTCCATGTAACTTCAATCAATACTTTAATAGTTATCTTCAAGGTTGTGATCTTTGTGACTCATACATTTGCCCTTCCTTCGGAACCTCTCATTTTTGCAAGTATGTTGAATGTGAAAACTGTGCAAGCGTCAATCAAGATTGCATTAAGGGAATAAGCAATTTCTGCGATACTGGGAAAATTTATGAAAAAGGCAACTGCTGCCATCCAACTTGTAAAAGCTGTTTCGATTCACATCACTTCGCCTGCTTAGAATGTTCAAGTCCACTTTTCTTACTAGGCCATATATGTGTCAATTCATGCCCCTTTGGTTTGAAACAACTCAGTGAAAAATGTGAACTCGATATTGTGAAAGTAGTTCACATATTAATCAAAGATATTTACTATTACTTCCAAGACGAAACTAAAAATGTGTATGTTTTGGCAGGAAACGAGTCTACTATCTACCCAAATTTCTTTGATTCTCACCCGATTCCTGCTTTTAAACGGGGTTTTTACTTCAGAAAAACAAGTTACATGGAAACAACAAGTTTGAAAATGAGTTTCAACTTCACAGTTTTCTTTTTGATCAGATTTGAGTCTTCAGGAGTGTTTCTATCAACAAATGATTTCATATTGTTCATGCAACCTGATACTGGAGTGGCGATTCAAGACCGTGTAGCGTTTCACAGAATATATGCAAATATTTTTTCACTGAATCAATGGCTTGTGTTTTACGTGCAATTTTCTGCTTCTATTTATAACAGATACGATGCTAACTTCTTTGTTAATGGGAAGCAGTCATTGCAATGGTTCGGCCATTATATTTTTACTGAAGACCCAACAAGTTTCTTCTTCGGAAGCAAAAACAGCAGCTTTTTAGGCTTTATCTACGAGTTTCAAGCTTACAACGGAATCATTTCCCCTCAAAGTACTATTCAACTATGCACATTGACCGTTGAAAATTGCTTGATAGACTGTTCATTTACTCAGGTGATATCAGAAGGCGTTTGCGTTGATTGCAACAACTGCACTAACGGATGTCGAACAAATAACTCTTGTTCTCTTTGCCCTGACCCTTTGTGTCGTTCATGTTTTATTCTCTCATCAGGATGTTTGGAATGTAAGAAAAACTCCAAGTATTTGAATTTTCAATGCGTTTGCAATGATGGATATTTCTTTGATTCTCTTACCAATGAATGCTCTCCATGCTCGAATAACTGTCACACATGCAGTTCTGCTGATACTTGTCAATGTCTTGAAAATGCGCATAATGAAAACTTGTTCTGTGTCTGCGACTCTGGCTTTCTCATGAAAAATGACGGAAAATGCTACAATTGTCATCGATTTTGTAAAACTTGTACAGGATTTGAGTATTTTAGATGTTCTAGCTGTTCAGGGTACTTACTCTCGAGTGTTTGTTTGGTACACTGTCCGTTCGCTTTTGAAGAATTTATGAATGAATGTCGTCAGGAACATGAAAATGTGCTCAGTTTTCAATTAAATGGAAAATTCAAAGTTGATCGTAAAACTGGAGTTAATGTTGAAGTTGGAGATTATGGACCGTACCCAGCTTATTTGAGAGGATGGTACTTTGATAATAGAAGCTTCTTTCGATTCAAGTCGAAAATAGAGAAAAGCATAATTGGAATCCGATTTTCGATTATGTTTTGGATTAAGCTAACTCATTCAGGTACTGTTTTCAGAATACTAGATAGGCAAATAGAAACTTTGAAATTGAACTCATTTGAAGATTTCTTTATATTTGAGGTATTTTTTGATAAAATATACTCAAGCAATTACATATCTCCTTATCCCTCTGCAAGCTGGTCACTATTATCATTATTCTTAGACTACAACTCAGTCTCATCCTATTCACTTTCAATAAATTCATACACTTTCCCTTGGTCTTCAGAATCAGAAACTCCATTCAACAATACAAACCAAGCCATATTCACCCTCGGGTCTTCCTCAAACAAATTCGCAAGTTTTCAAGGTTTCCTTTTCGAATTCCACATCAAAAGTTCCCCAATCACCCCCTCATTATACCTAGATTCCAATGAGTTCTGCCCATATTTCCCAATAAATCAATCCTGCATATCAACATGCGAGTTTAACTCTTTTGAATCCGAAGGCAGCTGCATTCCTTGCAAATCAAGCTGTCTCTTCGGCTGTAGAAGTGAAAAACATTGCAACAAATGTGAAGACGAGTTTTGTGAGGAATGCTTTGACTTTTCAACAGACAGTTGTTTGGCCTGCAAGGAAAACTTTTTCTTTCTTGATAAAAGATGCACGGAAAGATGCTTAGAAAGAAAATATTTGAATAAAAGCACTCTTAGGTGTGAAAACTGTCTTACTGCTTGCATCCAATGTGAAGACCCTTTAAGCTGCAATCGATGTGTGAACAACTCTTATCTTGACGACAAAAGGTTTTGCAAATGTCAGAAAGGTTACGAATTCAAGTCGGGTCTCAATCAAAACGTTGAATGTTTAGAGAGTTATTTCAACGTTACTCTAACCCTGAACTCTAAAAATCAGGCCACCTTAATTTTTAGCGAACCCTTGGAATCCAGTTTAACAGCAGAAATGCTTGAAGTGAAAATAAACGGCCTCTTACAAGAAATTTCAGTGACTTATTTGGACTCGTCAACATACCTGATAATTCTTGAAAAACAAGCGAACCCTTCTAATTCTGGCATCCTCACCATCGATTTTCCAGTTCTTTTCTATTCAACCAGAGAAAAAATGTTGTATCAAGTCCAGCTACAAGCCAAGATTTTCTCAGAAGAAGAAAAATTCTCCAAAAAGTTAATAAAAAAGATAAAAACAACAACAAGTAGCTCAGTGATTATTGCAACTTCGATCGTTTTCAGCTTCAGTTTCTTCGGAATGGACATAAAAAGTTTCATCAACTTCAAAAATTCAGCAGAGCTTTTTTATTCAATTGTTCTGCTCGGTGTTGAATTCGACCCAATCATGCAGACAGTGCTCAGTACAATCAGATACTCTTCAACTCTTCCTTCAATCTTCGATTATTTAATCGATTCGGACAAAGGAGTTCCTTTAGGGCCTAAATTCGAGGACTTCGGCTACAAAACTAATCTTTTTGCCTTGAACAGTGGAATGCATCTGATGTTCTTGATTTTTTTTTCAGCTGTATACTTTGCCAGTAGAATCGTTGATAAGTTAAAGAAAAATCCTCTCACAACCAAAATTATTAAAAATTTTGAATGGGACATTTTTGTTAAACTTTGGATTAACGCTTACCTCGAACTGAACCAAACTGCTCTAATCAGTATTTTGCACAGTCACTACTCGAACCAAGTGCAAATCACAGACGCGATTTTTTCTTTCATTGTTTTGGTAAAATTTAGGCAGGTTGGAAATTTTGCAGGTATTTTTCTAGTTTTTTTACTAAATCAGAGGTATTTCAAACTTGATTCAAACTTTGCGAAAAAAGAATTTCGTGAAAAATATCCTAGTCTTTTAATGATGATCAGAGGGAACATTATGAGTTTTTATTACCTGATCTTTATGTTTCGACGCTTATCATTTATTGTTATTTACCTAATGAAAGACATGCCGACTTTCCAAATCTCTATTCTTCTGATTTTTTCACTAACAGTAAATGTAATTAGAACCTTTTTTACCTCGCCTATAAAAACGATATCTCTGATAAAGTGTTCAAAGTTCATTTGGTTATCACGGAATTCAGCTTGATTGGCTTTTACTTTTTTATTCTCTGCAAATTTGTGCTTAAATTTCAAGTTTCAAGTTACTTTATTCTTTCTTTCATTCCACTTTCACTTGGTTCTCAGGTCTTGGTTGTTCTTTTTAATATTGGCTTGAAAATTCGACTGAAATTTCAATTGAGAAAAATTACACCGATTACAACTCATGGAACTATTGGCGATGTTTCTATCAGCATTGGTAAAGAATTTAGAGTTCAAGAAATTCAAAGTTGCAAAATAGAATCCTTTAAGTCTCAGATTGAAATTAAAGATTCAGATAAACTGGAGAATCATGATATAACAGAAATTCCTAAACCAGAGATGCTTCAAGATGATTGTGGAAGTAACTCATTGAATTTGAAAAATGATAATTTTCAAGAAGAAAATAAAGAAATTGAGGATGGAGAAAAGGAGATTGAAGGAATCGGAATTCAGATGTGCCAAGAGATTATTCATGAAACGAAGGACATTGAACAATTAGAGATCATTACCTTAGATTAAGAAATTAGTAAGTCTAAAAGTTTAAACTTGAGAAAAATTGATCTAAATTTTAGAGAAAATATATCATTGTTTTCTAAATTCATGAAGATATTTCAAATAATAAAATTTTATCTAGTAATAATTCATCTATAAAACTTATTCTATAATATATTCATTTATCACAGCATTTTTAATAGACTCTTTAAATCATATGATTGAATGAACATTATTATATTGATGTTTTCAGTCATATCTTATGAGAAGTTTAAGCCTTTTTGAATACTTAAAATTTTTTGAAGAGGTTTAAAATTATGGATCTTATTGTAATAGTTATCTTTAATCACTATGTTTTCTTATCTTGATATAGATAAATGGGAGAATCAGTAGTTCAAACTGAAAAAGACTTGATTTTCTTATAAAATATTGAACTATAAGTTAAAATCAACAATTGAGCTAAATTCCAAGGTTTCAAAAAATGATTAACTGATATAAAGTGAACAGTTGCTAAGGTAATCAGAAATTAAGATCAATTAAAGAATTTTATGTATTATGTATTAAATTAATGGGTAAAATAATAAGAATTATTTATAACACTTACCAATTATTTACTTTAACTATAAAGGAATAAGAATATTTGATTAATTTACTAATAAAAATCGTCTTTATAATTGCTGAATATACTCTCAGTGATTGTTGGATTCATGATTGAATATATCAGAAATTGTGGAAGATTTAGTTTGTGAGATATTTAAGAAAAATATTTATAATGCTTTCTTAAATTTGATTGTTAAATTTCAACAATATTGAAAATTGAGTGGATTACTAAGAAGGTATATATTTATTTATTTTACCACCAGAAACTTTTACTTATAGATAATGTTTAAATCATATTAGGCAATATTAATACATACAACCCATAATAACTTTCATATAGTTTAACATTAAAATATGATATTTTTAAACCATAAATAATTACCATTATCCAGGAATTATCCTATCTTTCATATAATTCTTTCATATATCCTAATTCAATTATCTTCAATATTATACTATCTTACATATAATTATTTAATCTAATCTTAATATATCCTAATTCAATTCTTTTCAATATTATTCTCGAAACTCTGACCATAAGACAGAAAAATAACAAAACTTTTAAATACCATCATAATAAAATCCTTATGTTCTATATTTTTATAAATTAATTCGACCCAGTATAAGTAGTTTAAAATTATTTGAACTCAAGGCATATCAAAATATAAGAATTTGGCAAGAATATTTCGGTTATTTGAGTAAATCAAATTAATTGGATAAAATAAAGATCTTCAATGTTTGACTTCAGATTAGCTTTTTATTAGATATAAAATTTAGTTAAAGCTCAATGAATTACTTGAACTTTTCTTTAGTTTGATGAAAAAGTTGTTTTTCTTTAAAGGGTTTTGGCTTAACAAATAATAATTCGAGATTGACTGGGTTAAATTTTGGAAAATTAGAGGGTTCCTACCTTAATTAAATATCATTAGCTATCATTAGAACTAATTAGCTTTGCAAAAAATCTATATGCTCTGTAGTTGATCAAAAATTGGATTAGAAGTATTTCATTTGAACAAATATTAATATAATGCATAATCTTAAGTAAAATTTATATACCTATAAATTTTAATTCTTTACACTTCGAAAAATATTAATCGGCCAGAGTCCTATATGTTAATTTCATCTGATTTTCTGATCTTTACATATATTTCTTAGAATTCAATATAAACTCTCTTTGTTTCTATTCCATTTCATATTTCACAATACGATAACTAATCTTAATTTTTGTCTTGTATTTAAAAGTTATTGAAATGTATAATTTCGCTTGGTACCAGAGGTAAAATTTATAAATATTAAGCTATTTCCTAGTATAATTTCATCTGAAACCTTTAAATTTCTTCACTTTTTAAAAATTTCTTTGAGAATTGAGTCAATTTTATACATTTTTGATATCCATTAGTTTCTTTGCTATACAACTGTACAAATTATCAGTAATAAACTATGCAAACACTTAAATGGGTAAACATCACCCTTCTTCGCTACCCGAGATTCACCCAGGTATTTTCAGCCTTTGTATTTACTTACAATGCAGATGTCATCTGCCAATACCTTGAGTCGAAGTTCCACAAGCGAAGCTTTCTAGATCATTTTTCAAATAATCGAGCATCGAATTTGGCGACTTTCAGGACTGTAGCAGTGACTCCAGTTCTTCATTTTTGGTACAAATGGCTTGAAGTGAAGTTCCCTGGAAAAGCACTTTTGACAATCATTTCTAAGTCGATTTTAGACCGCTTGACTGTCGGCCCATTAATATTGGCAGGCTTTTACTTGGCTCACACATATCAAAATGGTGGTGGCATTAAAGAGTATAAAGAGAAGATGGAGAGAGACTTTCTGAAAATGAATAAGATGGGATTGGTGTATTGGACAACTTCACTCGTTTTCATGTTCAGATTTGTTGTACCCGAATTTCATGTGCTCGGAGTCAATTTGATAAGCTTTGGATGGATGATTTATCTATCGTTATCGATGAATAGACATATACTAAAAATCGAAAACTGAATACAAACATTAGTTTAACATTTATTAAAGCAAAGTTTTATATTTGAGTCTATTTTTTAGAGCTTTGAATATTATCTATAACATCTATGTTAATAAGGATTATAAAATTTATACACTAGAGAGAATTATGTATTCTAATAATTTTTTAAATGAATTTTTCGCTTCAGACCATCTTAAGATATTATGATCAAAATTAGGTTATAAAATTAATCTAGCTTCTTTAATCAATTGATATCGATTACTTTTAGGGATTGATTTGAATGATTGACAAGATAAAAAAATAAATTTTAACAGTAGAATTTTCGATTCAAAATAAATTAGTTTTTTATTATAACTGAGGATCAAGGCCCATAATCAATTCAATTATTTTAATTAATAAGGTATTAAATAATTAATAGAATTACAAAAATACTCTAAAGATCAATGGCTGTATATCTAAAATTCCAAAAATCTTAAATATAAATGCCTCAGATGTAATTTAGGTATAAATTTAAGACCGAATTAAGCGTATAAGGTACTAGTGATAAATGATTAATTCATTTCTAGGTGAAAAATCAACAAAAGTAAACTTGAGTGATAAATATATGGAAATTTTAAATTAGTCCAAGGTCAGAATTTATGATTGATTGAATTTTTCGGATTGAAAAAAACTAAGATCATATGTTATGAAGTGATATATAGGATACACATTTCAAATCCTATTTTTATTTGACTAATGAAACATATTTGGAATTAATTAAGTCTTTCAAGGATATTAAAAATATAAATGGTGTTTTATTCAAAAAACTTGCAAACCTTAATGATGAAGAATTTTCATATATGCAAATAAGTATTTGCCATTTTAAGCGAAAAATTAAACAATTGATTAAACTAAAATGATACATAAATTTCAGAGAAATTCATAGCAGTATCAATTTGTACAAGATATGAAATACTTTAGATTTAAAATACTAGGAATGAATAATACTGATTTAAATACTTTTAATTTATGTAGAGGCCTAATTAATTCTCTTAGATTATTTGAAATAGAGGATAATCAGTGATGATTCTTAGCTTATACTATAACTGATTATTTATTATCAATTTTAATCCATCTTCTTGAAAAAAACTCAGATACATCGGACTCTAATAATCTTTAAATTAATTATCCTTTCAGACACTTAAGTCCAAGTAAAAATATTACATTCGAATTGAGAGTAAACTTTTTGCTCTCAATAGTATTTTTAATAGCATAGATCAATAATAAATACATCAGAGTTCCTTTCTATTTGGGTAACATATATAAATGATTGCAATAATTCATTAATGACACAACGGAAAATATTCAATGAATTTTTTTAGATCATGATGATGATAACAAACAAATTTCGAAATTTGTAATCTAATTAAACTAACTAAGTCTTGTTTAGTATCCCCAGGCTTCATACACACATTCAGGGTACTTATCCTTCCATTGTCGCGCACTTTGATTATAATTGTAATCGTTCCATAGTTCACATTTCTTGGTTTCTAGGTTGAAAATGGACACTAAATGATTATTACCTGCTGCTTGATTGCTACCATCTTCGTTTCAAATACCTTCATGTTATAATACAACGTTCTGTTATTTTCATACCTTTGTAAAATTCACCACCTTTTTAAATTTAACCAACTTTCTATAAATACCTTATTTCAAAATACGATCAGCTGTTGTTTAAATACCTTTTTCTATTTTACAATCTTTGTACAAGATACCTTATTAAAAGTACTGCGGTCTGTAATTTACATACCTTGATAGATATCACCACCTTTTTCGAATATACCAGCTTAGTAATCAGAACCGACTATTAAATACTTACCTTTGTAAATATAACCCCCTTAGTAAATTCATACCTTTATAAATTTAACCATCTATTAGTCTCATACAATCATCTGTTAATTTTATACAATCATCTGTTAATTTTATACAATCATCTGTTAATTTTATACAATCATCTGTTGAAATATACCTTTTTTTCCCATACGATCTGTTAATTTATACCTGAGTGTAACATACAGACAAATCCATATTTTCCATCATTCGAAATCTTTATTTCGTATATTGTCCATCTGTTATTCGTAATACTTTGATAGTTTTCCAAATTCAGCTTAGTAAAATGTGCTTTTTTCTGATCAAGTGATAAATTTTTTAAATTTTCTAAATATATTTGACTCTTCTCATCTTCTTCCTGCTTTTTTCTTTTTTCTTCTGCTTCTTTCTTTGCTTGTTCTTCCTTTTTCTTTTCTTCAGCCAACCTTCTTTCTTCTTCTTTTTGTTTTTTTAGTGCTTCTTCATTTAATTTCCTTAGTCTCTCTTTTTCATTTCTTATTTCTTCTGTTCTTTTGGCTTCCTGAAAATCCTCAACTTCTTTTCTTACCTTGTCTTTGAAATTATTCTCAAAATCTTTCATTCTAGATTCAAGCCAATTTTTTGTATTATCGAATTCATTCTTCATTTTCTTGTTGAAATCATTGAAAATTTTCAAATCTTTATCAGATTTTATCTTAAACTCGTTACTAAACGCTTCCTGAGTCTTTTTCATAGATTCATTCCTAGAGCGATCATATTCAATGTTCTGTCGATTTTGATTTGCTATAAAATCTGAAACATTTTTCTGGATTCCAGCATTAAACTCTTCAAATCTTTTGAAGAGAATCTGAATACTTTCCAAGTTCTGTCTTTCCTGTTTTTTTAACTCCTCATTCTGCTGAATAGTTCCCTGCCTGATGCTAAAAACTTTTTCATTGAATTCATCAGTAAACTGATCATTTCGATTAACTCTCTCCTCAATAGCCCTAACGAAATTCCCCAAATGTTCTAAATCGCTTTTCAATGCAAGTTGATTTGCCCTAACCTGA
>RSEH01000516.1:0-10239 GCA_006503475.1 Stentor roeselii | reverse complement strand
TTTTCACAATGGAGAAATGAGTGAAAGTGATTAATCACCTCCTTCAAATTAGAGATTTACTAGAGCACAGAAAAGAGTACTAAAGGAAATTTTAGATTGATATTCCAGATTTAACTGTTTTGTCTACTGATCCAGTTGCCAGGTAATTTCCATAACAGCAAAATACGCAAGCTGAATGTCCATTCAGAGTAAACTCTTCACTTTACTCTTTGATATTCCAGATTTTAACTGTTTTGTCTCCTTATCCAGTTCCAGATAATTTCCATCAGGAGAATAACAACAGCAATATACCATGACTGAATGTCCATTCAGAGTAAACTCTTCTATTTGCTCTTTAATATTCCAGATTTTAATTGTTTTGTCTTCTGATCCAGTTGCCAGATAATTTCCATCAGGAGAGTAATAACAGCAAGATACCAAACCTGAATGCCCAATCAGAATAAACTCTTCTCTTTGTTTTTTTATATTCCAAATTTTTATTGTTGTATCTTTTGATCCTGTTGCCAGATAATTTCCATTAAGAGAGTAAGAACAGCAATATACCAAACCTGAATGTCCATTCAGAGTGAACTCTTCTATTTTCTCTTTGATATTCCAGATTTTAACTGTTTTGTCTCCTGATCCAGGTAATTTGCATCAGGAGAATAACAACAGCAATATACCATGCCTGAATGTCCATTCAGGGTGAACTCTTCTCTTTACTGTTTTTATTCCAGATTTTAACTGTTTTGTCTTTTGACCCAGTTGCCAGGTAATTTCCATTAGGAGAATAAGGACAGCAAAATACCCAATCTGAATGTCCTCCTTTTTCAAAGACTTTCATCGGCCATGAATATGTTTTTTTTTTATATTTTGAATATCTTTTATAGTACTTATATATCTTCTTTTGAAGCTCAGCTCCTTTACTGTCATCATTATCTCCAGAAATTTCGAATATTTCTTCTCTCACTACTCTGCAAGAACCCGATTCCACCATTTATAGACTTAAATTTTGAAGCAAAATATACCTTTAATAGTTTATACTAAAATATAATCAAAAATTATAATTATCTATCTTCTGTTGTAATAGTAGTTCAATACTTTGCTACAATCAATAAATAATACTTCAGGATTGTTCCAAGGTTAGGCAAACAATTCAAGAGTTTTTCTATTAAATCAGTTTTCTTTTAACTCAAATATTGATTTATGAAACGGCTTTAGATTGATCTTGATTCAAATCCTCCAAAAAACTTCAATTTCCAAATTTTCAGTAATATAGAATTCTTCTAATTTAATCTATAGAGGATTTGATATATTAGAATATTTTTTTCTGTTTAATCATCAATTATTATCTAATTATCGACTAGTTTACTCTGATTGGTGTTTACACCAATATTTGAAAATTTGATTAGAAACATGAAAGACAATGTTTGATCTTTGTATTTTTATCTGATGCTAATACTATAGTTTTTCCTTGCTTATGAACATGGTGTGCAATTGTATCTTTTTTGATTAATTAAATACCTTTAATTTATGAAAATTTTACAAAAAAAAATCCTTAGTTTATGATCCATTAATAGTTAGTGTTAATATTATTTTGAATTTAAAAAAATTATCTGTTAGTATAAAATCTCTATATTGTTTGAAAATTCATATCATTTATATATTTGTAAAATGTATAAATACTTGAATGACTCAGTTTTCTGCTAAACATAAAAATTTAATTTATTAGAGATATACTTCTAGTTATTTGGGTATATATAGTATACTAAATAACTTTAAATAAATATCTAGCTTATTAGACATTCATGATGAATGAAACTAATTTAATATCTCAATCCATATTTATTGTGTTGATAATTCTTTGAAAGGAGTCTGTACCTAAAACACTATATAATGTTTTGATAATAAAATATTGAAATAATGTAAATTATATTTTGTTCTTTAACCAATTTAATCGTAGCTGTATAAATTTGATATAATGCTAAATTGAAAAATATTTTGATGATCTATAAATTTATGTTGTAAAATCGAATTAGATAAATCTAATGGCTGGTCCATCTCAAATGCAAAATTATTTAAGAATCATGAAGCGATAATCATTTCTGGCTACATACAGATCACTCTTGCCAAATCTCGTTCCTGAATCCTTAGAATAAGTTATTATGCCGATTCAAACTTGAACTTGATATTGATTTCATATTCAATCTTGAAAATTCTTAGGAAAGTGATCAAATAACCTGATTATAACAACAAAGCCTTGAAATCTCTGGCGAGAAAATTTTCATCATCGAATAACTGATCCAACTAGCCTGGTAATGATTAAAGCCAATAATATTAACTTAAGAAATATTTGAAATGTATTGGGTAGACGTCTGTCTTGCGCCGCTGATATCATCAGGTTTGATTCGAATATTTTATAAAGGTAAATGAATAATCCCACTCTCAGAAATTTATTAGAGTTAAATATAAATTATTGATCTAAAATCAATCGAGATATCAATTCACATAAAACTGTTGCAGAGTTTCGCTAATAAACCCAAAAATTCAATAAAGTAAAACAAAACTTATCAAAATTCAATCACAGCTACTCAAATCATCTTTTAAAAAATAAACAAATAGTTTTGAAACTCTTAAAAATTAATAAAATTCTAAAAGGTGAATGATTTAATCATCCTTAATGAAATCAGTTACAAAAAGCGATTCTGAGGGTTTTTTTCTCAAAGAAAATTTTAAGATTGCTTAAGTATGATACTTTTTAAGAATTTCATATTGGAATTCTATTTGAACTTTCTATGGCTTATATAATAAATATGGCTTTCAAGGCAACATCGTTAGTTTTCATATAATATGCAATCTTCTAAAACAAAATTTCAATTTAAATGATAAAAACCTGCTTCATTTATAAATAATGAAAATCTATATTATTCAAGGTTTAAACTTGATAAAAAATCTATACTTCGTTTTTCGACAGGAATTCTTCTAATCAACCTCATAAAATAGATATTCTAATAAAAAAAACTCTCTCTTAACTAAAAGTAACTAATTCTACATAGCAACTAAATTTCTTGTAAACTATTTTGAATCGCATTTAGTTCATCATCCGCACTTGACCTCTGATGACTACGGGTAACATTTTGAGGGTTCAAAATATTCAAGTTTTGCCTTTTTAACCCTGTTTCATTTTTTTCATCTGCAGGTGACACTTTTATAAAAATTTTGGATCTTTTGCAGTGAAAACATATTTTCTGGACAGAAGGAACAAAAGAATAGCAGAGCGATAAAAAAATAACAGAAATAATTAAAAATATAGCTGAATAAGTGAGAGATTTTTTACTTTCATTAGAAGCTGAAATACTGACTGATAAAAGAAGATAGTAAGAAATGGTAGAAACCTCCAAATAACAATTATAGTATAAAAAAGCTCTACTTTTAAAGCATTGGGTTGAGCAAATATAAATCAAAATCTGAATAAAAACTACCGAAATAGAAAAAACGATAGAAACCGCCAGTTGTAAAATTCCATGAAAACCAGCAATAATCATTAAAACCAAAAAAAATCGACGAACTACAAAAACAACGTAAAATAGCCAGTCGCTCCTACCTCTTTCTTTAAATTCTTCAAAAAATTCACTGAATTTCAACATGAATGTCTTCAAATCTTTTTCATTTAATCCAGGTCGTTTGTATACACAGTACATCAAAAGACAGAGACAAGAGAAATGAAGGAACTAAATAAACTTTACAATGATAAATGAGCAAATTGCCAAGTTAATTTTTTCAACACGTCTTTCGTATCCTAAGTACTTGAATCCTAGCAGGGACCCTAGAAAAAGCTCTAAAAATGTTTGAAGCCAGAACCTAAGATAAGCCTTGAATTTAAAGAAACTCAAAAATTTTCCCATTCTTTCAGAAGATTTCATAAAAAGTCGTAGAAGTAAAGCTAGTAGATGTATAAAGACTATAAATATTAGCAGGGAGATGATAACTCTTGATGATCCAAAAATAATATAGGTTTCTAGTCCGAATGAATTCAGATTCACGTCTTTTATTTGAAAGGATGAAAGGTCAAGAAAATCGAATAATGATGGAATATTTGATGATATTTGTGCACTTTTTAAAAATTCAGCGATTTCCTTGTCAAGCTCCAAGTTGTATAGAAGGGTATAAGTGAAAAGTTCGACACTATTGAAAAAATGATAAAGGCAGTTCGGGTCGAAATTCATTAAAGATCCTACAAACATCAACCCAAGTGAAATAGCAAAAATCAATCTTGTGTATTTTTTTATAAGTAGTAAAGAAGTGCTAAATGTACTTTCTGTAACATCAAACAAAGTAGCTTCAATACTGTTGATATTTAAGAGAGAGTTGTCTTGAGACTCGATATTTTTAACAAAATTAATCAAAAGTTTAGCTTTTTTCATAGAGATTTTATAATCCAAGCTGATTTTAAAGGAATATCTGTCGATTTTAACTAAACTGAAATCGATTTGTTTTTGATTAACCTTGACCTCCAAAAAGGAAGTGTTTAGATCATAAGCAAGTTTTTCAGTAAAGATTAATTTTACCAGGTTTTTATTAGTCACTTCAGCCACTACTCCAAAAAGCATGCGTTTACATTCAAGGTCTTCGTAGTAACCTTTATCACAAGTGCATCTTGAATCATTAGTTAAAGTGCTGTGAGACTTGCATTTTGTGCAAATTGTTTCACTTAGACACTCATCACAGACTCCAAGACAGTTCATGCAAGTTTTATTAGAAAAGTTGTAAAATACCTTACCTTCACATTTAAAGCAAGAGTTATTCACTATTTCGAAACCAATTTCGCACTGTAAACATGATTTACTATTAAATGATTCACATTCAATACAATTCGGATCTTCACATAATGAACAATTTTGAGAAAATCTACAACCTTTTGTGCAATTTTCAAGGCAGCTAACACAAACTGACATTGATTCATTATTTTCTTGGAAAAAAGAAATATTGCAGGGTGAAATGCATCCTTCATTGATAGGACAGAAAGAGCATCCTTTACAATTATTTCCTAAAAGTCCATCTAACTGTGGTGGCCTGACATAAATTTCAAGAGAATAAATAAATCCATTAAAAGAATCCCCTGATTCAGATCCAAATCTCATTAAATCCCCACGTGAGTCAAGAAAATAACTCACTGATGTTTCAATTGAAGACAAATGCCCATTGATGAAAATAGAAAAATCTGTATATCCTAGAAAATTCAAAGAAATCATCAGATGGCACCATTCGCTTTGATTAATTTTTTCAATCAAATTGAGACTTTCTCCATCACTGAGCTGCACTTTTACATTTAAAATAAAGTTTGAAAGATAAGATTCAATCAAACTAGATCCAGGCCCGAATTTCCTTAAAAACTCTCCATCTTCTTGAAATTTCGCCCAAATTCCAATAAAGAACTGAAGTCCAAACATCAGAACCCGTTCAGATCTCTTCGGAAGTTTTAAAACTGAAAAATTCCCTGAAAAAAAAATCCCTCTCTGATAAGCTGCAAAAGCGCCATATGAATAACTTGAACCGATCATGTCTTCAAAGACTGCCCAGATGTTTGAGACCTTGTCTTTTACTTCATTTGAAATCTGGTCGAATAAAAACTTTACAGCTCTTCCATCTTCGAAGTTTTCAGAACATTTTTTCATTTCTGGATGAAAACCAAGAGGACAGATTTCAAGACAAAGAAACTCTAAAAAAAAATGAGGGCATTTTTCACATTCTGATTCTTCTGACATGAAAAATCCACTTTCACAGACACATTTCGAGCCTTTTTTGTACTGGTTGGTCTTGCAGTAAGTGCAAGTTTTAAAGTTTTCACAAGAAATGCAGCTGCTTTCAACACACAGTTCGCAGTTTTCAGGAGACCTGCACCCATATTGGCAGTCTTGATGACAAGAAATACAAGAGTCACCTGCAAGTAATTCATATATTTCACAGTTTTGAACACAGTTTGAAGTGATTAAAGATGAGCAGATGTTTATTTCAGGAATATCGAAATCTCCTTTGTTGAAGAAGATTTTCAGCTTCCAAAGAAACCCTTCAAAAGAATCTCGTGAATCGCCGATGATTAAAGGACTTGCAGGGTCATCGAAATAAACAGGATACTTTACAACATTGATATTTCCATTAAAGTCTAAAGTCAAAAGCGATGGGATGATATATCCGTCGATATCAGAGTAAACTCGAAACAACAGAACTTGCCATTTGTCAAGTGAAACTGGGTTAAGTTCATGAGTAGTTTCTTGAAAGTCAAAAATAGAATTCGAAGAATTTAATCTCAGCATCAATTCACCTTTTGTAAAAAGTTTTCCGTATTTTTTTAGTTTCATATAAAAAATCATTGTAAAATTGTGAGAAAAAATCAAGTCCTGACTTTTCATAAAGGACTGAGGCTTGAAATAAGACCCACGTGAATAAGTTGGAATCGGGTCAGCATCATCGACATGTGGCCAGACACTTGAACTTGTATCAAAGCCTGAAGTAAAAATGACGCTATTTTTTGTATCGACTGTATTTTTTGATATGGCTTCCAAGTTCAAATCAATGATTTGGTTATCGGGTAAGAGGCACTCTCCTTCAATGTTGTTGGAGAAACTTGGGCATTCTTTTTGGCAGAAGTTTCCAAGGTGAGAGTATCCTGAGATACAACTGAAACATCTGAAAAAACCTGGACCATAGCAGTCTTTACAATTAAGATGACAGCATTTTTCTGAGGTATAATGAAAATTAGGATTGCAATCAGGGTCTGATTCAATTTCGCATGGCAACTCATAACCAATACAAAATGAACAGCGAATATCTTCACATTGATTACAGGTACCCCAAGTCTTGCATCCATCCAAACATTCTAAATCACAATCCATTACTTGATTCTCATAATTATTCCAATAACGATAGCTTTTTGATATCCACCGACATCCTGGATGGGTATCTCTGCAATCATCAATATAATTAAGCCAGTCATTAATACCAAAGTTCCAAATTCTAAATGAATATATAAAACCTTCAAATTTTAATGTCGGGTCTGGACCTCCGCCTATTTTGTAGAAATTTGGAGTGTCCTGAAAAAAATAATCTGGTGAAAAAGTGTCGATAAATGTTGAATTTTCATATTTTCCTACATGTATTGTGGTTGTTGATGAGGAAAATGAAACTACAACTGTAAAAAGCTGCCATTGTTTTGAATCAAAATAGTGCCTTGAAATGAAGGTTTTTGATTCTTGGTAATTAGACATTTTTATTTTAACCTCGTTTGAATCTAGGATTTGGAGGTAATCTGAACTGAAAATGGGAGATATTGTTTTTGATACCACAAAAAGCCATACCGCAAAGCTGAACGTACATCCAAGTGACATCGGCTCTTTACTAATTAAGAAACTAGTTTTACTGAAATACATTCCTCGATTGTAATATGGAAAAGGGTCATCATGTTCTGGATTATTAAAAGGTGAGTAACTCTCAGAATTACTACCACTTTGAAAGTTTTCATAAAATCTCTGAAAATTGTTGAATTTTATTTGGATACTCGGACTTGTAGACCCTTCCTGGTAATTAAAAGGACTGAAAAGACACAATCCCGAAATCAAAACAAACTCAGACTCGCAAACATTACAAGAAAAAATTTGTCCTGAAAGACACTTCGGTGCAGAATCACAAAAAGGTGCCTGCAAAAGACTTGAACAGTTTTTACAGTCCGAAAAAGTGAACCCAGAACAAGAGAGACAAACTTCGGTATAACATAAAGAACAAGACGTAGATCTAACACACCAAGGCCAGACATCGCATAAAGAACTGCACCCTTGGCATGTATCACTTATACTGTCATAAAATTCGTTGAAATCACAAGAAGGGGGTTGAAAATTGAAGTAAATCTGTAGATTTTCATTGTTTGAGAACATAATTTCATATAAAAAGCCTGTGAAACTCGAGTTTTCTGACCCTAGTTCATATTCAAGGTCAGGAAAAGTGAAGAATTCAAAACTGTTTAAATATTGAATCAGTTTAAATGAAATGGTTGTTTTATCAAAGTCAAGAAGACATCTAAGAGCAGGATGAAACCATTGATTTGAGTTGAAATTCATTGAAAATCTCTTTAATTCTTCATTCAAATCATGAAAAAGCAGGATTTCAACAATAAATTTTCCATTTTGACTGTAAAAATGAATAATTGATTTTTGTAAATATGTTACTTTCAGCACTGTACCATCACCAGAGATCCTGATTATAAAGTCTATACTAAACAAAGGAGCTAACACCCAGTGACTGTCTGTTTTAAGTCTGCTCGTTTTCGTGAAGTAAAAGCCTCTTTCTTTAGTTGGAATCGGACTTCGTTTATTTTGGTCAGAAAAAGGAAGACCTTCAGGATGGTGGAACACATCCACTGAGGAAGAATTGAACTCAAGGTAGTTAAAAAACTGCACATCTCGTATCCAGGATGCATTCAAAATGACGCAAGTTCCATTTGAGGACTGATTAGAGTTTTCAGGACATATCGAAACACATGTTGTTGACCTGTAAGAATAACCTTGAAGACAGTTACTGCAAAACTGGTCAGAACAATAGAGGTTCTGGGATCTCGATAAGTAAATCATTACTAAGAGGAACATTTTTATTATTATTAGAATTTTATCGTTTACTGAATCAAGTTTCATGCAATTTTTGTTTAGCTAATGAAAATTCGCAGCTTATCTAATAGAAATATTTTTAAGGGGAATTTTTGAGGTTGAGTAAAAGACTTACATATAAAATTTAGAAATTATTGTAAATAGTTTCTTTAATCATTAGTGAAGAGCCGAATCATTATTTAAGATTTAAATTGATCTAATATTAGTTTATAAAGAATAAGTAGACTTCAACATTATATTACTATGAATTTTTGATTTATTTTCTCTATCTTAAACTATTAATAAAGTCATTTTTGTTTTAAATCATCGGAAGAATTGAAATATGCCTCACTTATAAACGTTTGCTATTGCGATTTTGTTCAAATAAAAATTCACAAATCTATTGAAAAATATATAATTAAATGATAATTTCAAATCTTTTACTATTGTGCATACTTTGAAATTTAAAACAAATATCTTATACCTTTTAATCTCTAACCTAGAGTTTGATTTAAGTAGATTATAGCATATTCTGAGGTAAAATTAAACATGACTGTAAAATTTAATTAGCTAGTATTGATGACAAAGGGAAAAATCATTTAGAATCAAGTAAATTTTTAAATAATGTGAATTTATTCAAGATCGTAATCACTAGTTATACAGTATTTTTTCTCTCATTGGGATTCTAGATGCTTATTGGTTGGGAATTTTACAATAGTTAATTAGTTTAATAACAATTCAAGTTTATTATATAGATAAATTAGGACTTTAGTTCATATATAATATATTATTATGAATTGATTTATCCAAACATGAAAGATGTCCAAATTTACAAAAATCTAACAAATAAAACTCTGAAGTTGCTTTTATTATCGATTAACTTCTGATCAGCTTTGATGTCTTCGTTTAACTTCCATCGCTATCGTTTGGTTGGATAATGAATTTAAATGATCTCCTAGAAATGTTAGAGATGAGCAGATTATACTCAATGTCTTTCCAGTACCTGTTGGACTTTCGAATAAGCCTCTTTGGTAGTTGATAGGCAAGTGTAAAGACTCTTCATGTAGTCTAACTAAATCGAGTATGAAGCTAGTGGAAATGAAAGTCTCTCTTCATTGAAATGAATTGTTTATATGAGTAATGTCTGATGAATTAGTTTAAGTTAATCTATTATATCTACTTTGCTCATACTTTTTATCAACGAAATTTACATTAATAGTTTCATAAAAAATTTTATCAACAACTTGCATGATACTTTAAAGTCATTTGAAGAGTTCCAGTCATGTAAAAATCTTGAAGAGACTTAAAGTCGAGGCACTTCTTCAAGATAAGTTTCGAACTGAAAAAAACTACGAAATTTTACTTTCTGAGCATAAAGGCTTGGAAAAAACAATAAAAAGTCTCGAAGACCAGCTTTTTTTAATGAAAAAGAACTGAAAAACCTTTAAGTCAAAATTCTTGAAAATGAATCATACCTCGACTCCCTGTCACTTGAAACAGAATCTTTAAAACACCTTAAAACAAAGAGAAAGAACTATTTGTAACCTCAACAAGCAACTTTCCCAAGCGAAAATCTTAACCCACATTGAAAAAACCAACCAAAAGTCCCATTCCCGAGAAGTGAAAA
>RSEH01000515.1:0-10351 GCA_006503475.1 Stentor roeselii | reverse complement strand
GCCCGAAATTCAAGGAGGGAAATAATCGATTTTCAGTAGTTTAGTTAGTTATAAAAATTCTTAAAGAAGAAAGAGATGAATAAACTTAAATAATGACTTTAGATTTCAATATTTCAAATCTTTGAGGAAAAATTAAGATATTTTATTATGATTATTGATAGAAAAATTAAGGTAAATTACCTAATATATTTACGCAAGATAATTATAGGACTTATTAATTTTCCGATTTTTTATACAATTTAAGGATTCCATTCGAATAAACCTGTCAATAATAAACTATAAATTATAAAAGTTTTCAACAACAACTTAAGTTGAAAAGATTGAAACTTAATTCAATATTAGATCATCAGATTGATATATGAAATTGTAGAGTATGAGCTTGTAAATCCTCTTTTAAGTCTCATGATTCCACTTAATTAGTAAAATTAATTATTTCTAAATATTTCGCAGATTCTTTCACTTGGACTTCTTTCAATTTCATATATCAATTTAGGACTGAGTAGGGAGGATTAGCATTTTCTTGTTGACTTTTAAATGTATTTGGAGGTGATTTTAAATGAGACAAGTGATGAGAAAAGTAAAGTCCACGATCAGAACACAAGCGATCCATGATATCTTGATACGGAAAATATCCATTGAAAGCATGTCTATTGTTTAAACTGTAGTCAAAGATTACTTGCCCATGATTTTGCCAGAGGTGATATTCTAAGAACATATTTGAGTAACCAGTCTGATAAGGATACAAGCGAACATATTTTTATTAATGGAATTAAAGTTATTCTTTAAGAAAAGTGATTTTGTTTGATTTAAGAGATTAATCAAGTTTTGATTCAACTCTTTTACAAATAAAAATTTCTCTGCATATTTGAATTTCTTTAGAAAAGAATCAATTATATAAATTTAATAATATGAAACCTTACCTCGACTTTAAAGAGAGTACTTTAGAGCATGCACTACATAATAACTTTATGTAAAAAATTCAATACTATATCAAAAATGATTTTTGTCGAGTATGGACTCATAATAATTAAATCTTTGTCAAATTCTGAAAATGTTTAAGCACTGCTGATAGAAAAAGCAGAGGTCAAGGGTAGGTTTATAGATGAGATAATAATAAATAACCTTGGATATCAAATTCGAGGTAAGAAAATGGATTATTAAAGGCATTTATCTTTAAGTATTCAATAATTTTCGGTACAGATAAGTTGATTTTTAATGAATTTTGGGAATTCCTAATAAAATTTGGGGCTTAGGTGAGAATAATTTGAAAAAAAAATTTAAATATTTAGCCAGAAGTAGAAATAATAAAACTTTTTGAAGTCACTCTTTTTTTGTCAAAATTAAGATATCCTAGTTGTGAAATCTTTGGATTAATTATCTCCCAAGCCATTTATATATATTTTTTATATAATCTCAGAGAATAAGGTTGAAATAGTAGCCTTCATCTTTAAAGTTCTTGAAGGTCTTTAATCTATATAATTATCTAAATCTTAAAGAATTTTTAGTAATTCATAGCTTATATCTATTTGAGAATCATATTTTATAATTTTAACTCTTGCCTCATTCTTTTGACAATACAATAACAATTATTTATTCTAGACTCATGAATATTTATGTAAACTTCAATATAGAGACTTTATGGTCAGCTCTTTGAAATCGATCTCATAATTTTTTTTAAATCTTTTGCACTAGTTATTTAAGACTAAGGGTTTATTAGTTTTTTATTCAAATTCTCTTATAAAATATACAGAAGAAATGAATTATTAAAGGTAATGCATCTAGTTTGAAAGAACTACAAAACAATTTCCTTAACTTACTTTTTTTTCATTATATTTTTTTATCCCAATACAAGATATTCTAGCTAAACTATAAAATTTTTAAGAAATACCGATGATGAGAATCATAACAAGAATAAGAAAATAGCTATATTTTATTTGATTCCTGAATTATCTTAGATCTCGTATTTATAACCTCGATCATAATAATCACGAACTCTCTGTTTTTCTGTCAGCAACTGCTTCAATATTTCTTTATATTTGATCAAATAGTTAATTATCAGAGTCTATTGTCGATAAAATAGATTTTTAAGATACAAATTTCGACTTTTTAAATAAGCGAGTAATTTTAGTACAAAGCTCTAGGAAACTTTTTCTCTACGCGACCCAAAGTTTATAAATCATAAAAGAATAACTTCTAAAATCTTTTTCCTCAAAAAAAAAATCCTAGATTCCATTATAAAAATATGTTCGCCTGTTTGGTTCTTCGACTAGTTGCTTCAAATATGTTCTTGGAATATCGCCTCTGGCAAAATCATGGGCAAGCGATCTTTGACTACAGTTTAAACAATAGACATGCATCAAATGGATATCTCCAGGATCAAGATAGCATGGATTGCTTATATTCTGATCGCGGACTTTACTTTTCTCATCATTCGTCTCATTTAAAAATACCTCCAAATACATTACAAAGTCAACAAGAAAATCTTATTCCTCCCTACTCAGTCCTAATGTGGATAAATGAAATAAAATCTGGTACATATTTTGTCAGATGGTCAGATTCTTTGGTTATTGACTTTGGAACAGTTTTTGGAAAAATTTATTTCATAGAATATATCGGGTACAATGCAGGAAATTTCTATACTAAATCTAACTTAGTTAATATTGTTAATTGGAATTTTTTAGCAATGACAGTCCTCGATAGGAAAATTATTTTGTATTTCAATAATCAACAAATTTTGAGTTCAAGTTTGTCTATAAATTATTCTGAGAACTTATATTATATGATTGGTGGATTTGGAAGTGATAATCCTGATTATGCTTCTTTTATAGGGTTTTTATGGTATGCTGCAGTTTTGTTAGGGGAAAATATCCAAGATTTTATTTTTACTGGTACTTCAAATAATTGTCTTTCAAGTGAATCCTGCTCATGTAGCCCTGCCTTTAAATTAGATTCAATTATCGGTTGCATCACTTCAGATACAGACTTGACAAGGAATTCAAATCAACAAACTTGTCAATATTCAAAATGCATTGGAGGATTTTTGAATAATTGTACTTGTGATTCACTTTCTTGTTTTTTTGATATAAAAACAGAATGTGAATGCTTATCTTCCCTTCCAGAAGTGGTTGATTCTTGCATTTGTCCTGATGGTGAATCATGTTGTAACGAGGGGTGTTCTTATTGCAATTCTTTTGATCTTTGCACATCTTGTAATGATCCAAATGCAGAGGTAGGGTTAAAATCTCTTTGTTACTGTAATAAAGGCTTCTTTGGACTGAGTCCTCTGGGAGAAACAGACTCATGCAGCTCTTGCTCTGAAGAATGTTCAACGTGTACAGAATTGGAAGTTTGTACAGAATGCAAAGATTCTAATAAAATTTTAATAGAAGGTCAGTGCAAGTGCTCTAAAGGGTATTTTTTGAACTCGTCAAATTTATGTGATTCATGTCATCCAGATTGTTTAGAATGTGGAGATAAAACAAGTTGTATTGAGTGTAAAAGTAAAAATTCGGAAATTGATGAGGTTGGATGTCGATGTAAACAAGGGTTTTGGAAAAAAATTATCAGTAAAAATTATGAATGTGTTGAATGTTTGAACGAATGCGAGTCTTGTGAAAAAGATGAATCATGTCTAAAGTGCAAAAACAATATGCAATTAAATGAACAAGGAAAGTGTGTTTGCGAGATTGGGTCCTATAAAGATAATAATAAATGTAAAAAATGTGCAGATAATTGTATCAATTGTAATTTAAGTATATCAAAAAGCGATAACTCTGAGTGCTTTGAGTGCATGGCTGGATTTTTTATGAATGAAAAAAAAAATTGCACTACTTGCGTAAAAAATTGTCTTGCTTGTGATGGTAGTCAGACTATACCGCAAACTATTAAATGCATTGATTGTGAAGTTGGATTTCAACTTGATAATAGTATATGTGTTTGTCCTAAAGGTTATATCCTTCGAAATAATAATTGCGATCAACAATTTTTCAATCTTATTACATCAATCAATTCGAAAAATGAGATTTCACTGAATTTTATAAAACCACTAAAATACAGCCTCCTCCCAGATAATATAAATTTCAATTCATCAGTAAATATTTTATCATATAAGATGAACAACACAAAAAATAAAATTTTTCAAATAAAGTTCAATTTTGGCGAAAGCATAAAAAACAAAACTTCACTTGAATTAATACTAGAAAAACCTATTTATAGTTCTGATGGAAGTGTTTTAGATAATTACCATTATTACTTTACTCTCTTTGAATATGATTATAATTTAGAAGAAGAAAATAAATTGATAAAATATGTAGAAAGTGCAAGTAGGATTTCAATATTCATTGCAGTTGCTTTTGCATTATTTACAAATCCTTCTGCAGGTTGGGTCCTCTTGAATACCTTACGAATAATTTATTTCATACCTCTAAGTCCTCATCCCATACCCCCACTTTCAGTTAAATTTTGCAAGGTACTTGGAACCTTTGATTATTCATTGAACATCCTGAAGTATTTTATAAATATGAATAGTTTAAGTATCCCATTCTTCGAAGCAAGAAAAATTGGTATTGAATCTTCAGTACTTTGGGTCAATATTGGTCAAGTTTTAACTACTGTGTGTTTCTTGCTATTATTATATCCGATTATTTCACTACTTTCAAACATAAAATATGAATTTTTAAAAGAAAAATTTACAAATGTTAAGTCTCAGTATAAATATAACGTTTTCATTAGGTTGTGGCTACAGACCCACTTGTTTATTGGAGTTTATTCTTTTTTATGTTTTGATTCAGTACTTTTCATTTAGAATATCAAAATTTTAGGATTTGAGTCAATATTTACGAAAGCGATATCTTTTATATTTTTGGTAATATCTATTTAGGTGTTATTTATTTCATCTCCAGCACTCATTTTCATAACTTTATGGGTGGACATAGAAAAAATTGAATCAAACGATTCTGAGTACCTGGCAAAATATGGTAGTTTATTTCAAGAGTTCAATTATGATAAAGGACTAAGCTCGATTCAATATTATTCTATTTTAGGATTGAGATCATTAATTTTCGCAATAAATCAAACATTTGGAATAGGTGATAAATATGCTCAAAAAACAATAAATTGCTTTTGTTCTTTGATCCTTTTGTTATACCTACTCATTTATCGACCATTCAAGATAAAGTTGATTTTGATAGAGAATATTGTGACAGAATTTATCATTTTACTAGTATTTATGCTCTGTTTAGGAAGAACTTTAATAGGTCTTTTTCAAAACGATGAATATTTCAACTTGATTTTCATAAGTGTGCTGATGATTGTTCTTTGCTTTCAGTACGTTGTTTGCATTTGTCTGTTCATTTCAAAAATAATAGAATTGATAAAAAAGTGTAAGAAATCGAATTTTAGGGCCGAAATTCAAGGAGGGAAATAATCGATTTTCAGTAGTTTAGTTAGTTATAAAAATTCTTAAAGAAGAAAGAGATAGTCATTATAAAAGTTTCAACAACTTAAGTTGGAAAGATTGAAACTAAATTCAATATAAGATCATCAGATAGATATAAGAAAGGTAGAGTATGAACTTGTAAATCCTCTTTTGAGTATCATGATATCATTTAAACTAGTAAAATTAGCTATTTCAAAATATTTCGCAGGTACTTTGACTTAGACTTCTTTCAAGTTAGAAGTTATTTTTCAATATCTAAACTTTCTTCTTTTATTTTAATTATAAAATACCTTGTTAATGAATAACATAAACATATTGAATCCTATATTCCAAGATTAACCATATAGACATTTAACCAGCTTTTTCTGAAGATTAGTAGAGATTAAAGAGATATAAAATTTTTTAGTATTAGTGAAGAAGATTAACTTATTTTTTATGAGTTAGCTTAATAAAATATAACCAAGATAAAGGATGCAAAGTGATTTATTGATTTTTGGAGATATAATTGTTATAGTTTATTTGATTTACCATGAAATTATTACTCTAAGGTCTAGAATCGCATAATAATGAAGCCAAATTAATATTTTCGATTAATAAACTATTTTTTAATTCATCATGATCATGTTTATGATATATTTGAAGCTATTTATAGTCATCTCATGATTTTTTAGATAAATTATTAGATTATCTCCATATTTAAAACGTATAGATTTTAATATAGCCTAAATGGGCATTTAATATCTAGGATGCATAAAAATCAGAAATATTAAGTAATAATATTAGAATAAATTGATTTCTCCTTCACCTAAAGTTCCTTTTTCAGATCTTCTCCTTTTTAAATATCTCCCTTCAATTATTATCAAATTAATGATAGACTCAAGCTGATATATGATTAACTAACCTAATCTATATCCTAACAACTCATTCTCTTTTCATTAAATCTTTCAACTTTTCTCGAAGCGCCAATATAGCCAAAACAACTGAAATACTAAATTGGAACATAATCTGAAATGATATGATTCCCATAAACCCATAATCAAAGTTTTCATCAATCTTTAACCCTCCTATAAACTCCCTTCCTAATATCAACAAAAACACTAAAGAGTTAGTAGCTTCAGCGAAAATATTAGAAAAAAGGATAATTTTCTCAGTGAATACTCTCCATCGAATGAGATACCCTAAAAAAGCAAGACTAGAACTAAAATTCACAATCTTTTGCAAATAGTCATAATCACTCAAATAAAGCTGACTTAAAACAAACAAAACATTTCTTGTTGTTGAAAAAACATAATATTGAACATGAATCAGTTGTTTGTCAAAATAAAACTCTGCAAAAAGTGACCCATATTTTTTTCGATATTCTTGATCTTCGATATTTTTTATCTTGTCATGATCGATCCAAAGAGTCATTAAAATAATTGCTGGAGTAATTAGAAATCCAGACTGTTTATATATTACGATTAAAGATACTGATAAAATTAGACTAAAATATGACTCAAAGCCTGGAACTTGGATTGTCTGATTAAAAATTACAGACTCAAAGTTAAGTAGTGAGTATACACCAAATAAAATGTGATTTTGAACCCAAAAACGTATAAATACTGAAAATCGGTAACTTTTTAGAATTGGATTCAGGTATTGATTTATTTTCTCAACTTTTAATTTGGAGAGTAAAAAGATTACAGGATATAAAATTAGTGTCACTATTAGTAAAGATATTTCTGAGCCGATATTAACCAAAACATTTGATGTCTCAATTCCAATTTTTCTTGCTTGGACAAAAGGAATTGATGAAGAATTTGGATCTAAAAGCATTTCAGGTACATTAGGAATAATGTTATACTGACTTATTGCTTTGCAGTATTTTGTTGATGCTGGTGGTAAAGGATTTTGGGTCATTGGAATGAAAGAGATAAGCTGAAGAGTACTGATAAGAAGCCAGGATGAAGAAGGGTTTGTAAAGATTGACATAAATATTGAAATGGGATGTGAATATTTTGTTGTCTTTTGAGCATTCTTGATAATTTTCTGAAATAATGGAGAGATGTATTCAAATTCAGATAGATTGACTTTGTAAGTAAGTTTATCTAAAGTTTCGTTTGTTTTGCTTAGTGTTTGATTTCTGAAAACCAAAGTTAAGGATGTGTTATTAATTACTGTTTGTCTGAAAGTTAATAAAAGAGTAAATTCATGATCTGATATAATTTTAATCATTGAATCATATTCTGTTAAAGATGATTCTAATACAAAAGACTTCGAACTTAAATCAATGTCTTTGGTAAAATATAAATGAATTTCGTTACTTGAATCAATTGAAACTGCAAGTGAAAAATTCTGCTGAACACAAGAATTTTCAATTTGATTAAATCCACTTGGGCATACACACTCACCATCATGAATAAAAAATCCAAAAATACACATTGTACACTCAGATTTATTATATTCATTTGTACGACTCTTGCAATTAACACAATTTTTTTCACAACTTTTACATTTTCCATCTTCTATAAAAAACCGATCACTACACTTGCAACGACCTCCTTCATCCACATCTGCTCTAATATCTTTACAGTTAATACATGACTTTCCATTATTACAAGACTCACATTCAATCAAACATTCAACACATTCAAATCCTTTCTCTGTAATATTTTTCCAAAACCCTTTCTTACATTTACACCCAATATCATCAATAATTGAATTTTTTCCAATACATTTTAAACATGTATCCTTTGTTTCGCATTCCAAACAATCATGATGACAGGAATCACAAAGTTCTGAAGAATTTAAATAAAATCGTTTTGCACATTTACATTTACCTTCAACTAACTCAAAATTAGGATATTTACACTTGGTACAGAAATCAGGTTCAGTACATTCAGAACAATTTTTATGACAAGTCTTGCAAGAATCATTATCTCCTAATGGATTTTTCCCATAAAATCCTTTTTTACAGTAACAACTTGATTTTGAAAGTGGATAAGCGCTTGAATCTTTACATGATGTGCATAAATTAGTATAGTTGCACGTAAGACAACCTGGATTACAACAAGATTTTCCATCTGGACAGATACAAGTATCCACTTTTTCTGGATATGTTTCTAGACATTGACATTCAGTTTTTATGTCAAAAATGCATGAAAGTGTACTACAAGAACAGTTTCTTAATAATCCTCCTTCACATTTAGAAAAATCACAATTTTGATTTTTTGAGTTTTTTGATAAATCTGGACTGTTGGAAATGCAATTATTTAATAAAGTTTCATATGGCTGACATAAGCAAAGATTACTTGAAAAACAATAATTCAATTTACCATCATAATAAAATTCCTCTGTACTATCTCCTATAATTATCGCAGCGTACCATAAAAATCCAACAAAAGAATTTTGATTATTAACATCGACACCGAATCCACAAGTCAAAGTAGATGAATCTTCTTTATAAGTTTCTAATAAACCAACAGACAATATATTATTTTTATTTAAAAAGATTGAAATACGATCATAAAAAACTTTGATTTCTAATAAAGACCAAAAAGGATTATCATAAATTTGTGAAAAGTTATTCACATAAGAGATATTTGATGAGCCCATTGTTTCTATAAAATAATTCTTTTGTGCTGTGGTTTCTAAAATGATAGACAACGTAGGTGACCATCTGTAAAAAAGTCTTCCAAAATTAACTTCATTAACCCACATTAAAACACAGTACGTTGGAGAAAGGTTTTCAATCTTTTTCATGTAAGTATTTTTATACACCATTAGATGAGAGGAGCCATGTGAGAAATAAAATCCTCGATCTGAATATAAACAATCGAAAGAATCTTGTAAGTCGCTCATTCCATTCACTGCATTTCTTCCGTTTAAACTATAGTCATAAATAAGTTGTCCGTGATTTTTCCATAGTTGGTATTCGAAGAACTTTGTTGAAGTTGCCAGTCCAAATAAGAGAACTGTAAACATTTTTATAATGGGATGAAATTTAAGGGGTGATTTGAAGAAAGTGATGTCATTAGACAATGAAAATATTAAGGCTTTCATATTCACTCTATTTTTCTTGAGAATTCAATACTTACATCCTTAGAATAGCCTAAAAACTAATTATTTTTATATAAGACAAATTTAAAGTTTGTATAAAATCAGAATATAAAGTTAGAGTATAAGGATAAATTGATTAATTTAGCGTATTGAAAGAGTAAGTAATTTAGACAACTGAATCTAGACATTGATTAGAATACTAATGATTAACTAAACTATTCCTTAAAACCTAAAATTTATTCTCTTTTAATAAATTCTTTGATCTTCTTTTTAAGGGCTAATATAACCAAAACAAAAGAAATACTGAACTGAAACATAATCTGAAACGATATCATTCCCATAAACCCATAATCAAAATTTTCATCAGTCCTTAAACCTTCTATAAACTTCCTTCCTAGTATCAACAAAAACACTAAAGAATTAATAACTTCAGCCACAATATTCGAAACAAGAATAATTTTCTCTGTAAACGTTTTCCATATAATAAGATACCCTAAAAGCATAACAGTAACACCTAAATTCATAATCTTTTGTAAATAGTCATATTCGCTTAAGTACAACTGACTGAAAACAAACAAAATATTTCTTGTTGTTGAAAAAACATAATATTGAACATGAATAAACTGTTTGTTGCAATAAAACTCTGCAAAAAGTGATCCATATTTAGTAGGGTATTCTTTCTCTTCAATATTTTTTATCTTGTGATGATCGATCCAAAGAGTTATTAAAATAATTGCTGGAGTAATTAGAAACCCAGACTGTTTATATATTACGATGAAACCTATTGAAATAATTCGATTAAAATATGCCTCAAAACCTTGGACTTGGATTGTCTGATTAAAAATTACAGAATCGAAGTTGAGTAGTGAGTATGCA